>CM061034.1:17392500-17555000 GCA_030763125.1 Hippophae gyantsensis
TAACGTATAATAAAAATAAAACATTTAAAACATTTTGAACAAAAATTAGTAAACGTTTATATTTTTTATTCAACCTTTTTATGTTTTAACTCATGGGTTGAAATTAAAATATGTCTTTGGTATATTTTTAATTATTGATATATTTAAAGTTTCAAGTGTCAGCAAAATTATGAAATGTAATATATAATAAAAACTTTAATAAATATTACATAATAATATTGTAACAACAATTTTTATAATTATTTATGTCACAATTATTAAATAATAATTTTTTGTTAAAGTTTATTTATGACAAAATTATATTACCCCAGTTTTTGTACCAAAGAGATGGATTTTAAAAAATTCTATAATTGCACAAGAATTTTTACATGTGCTAAAGAAAAAACAAGGAAGAAGATCTCTAATGGATATCAAGATTAATATGCCAAAAGTGTATAATAAATGGATTGATGTTTAATAATTCACATTTTGAATAAGTTGGGATTTGAGGAGAAGTTTTGTAGATTGATTTTCCAATTTCTATCAAATGTGTTCTATTTTGTTCTACTCAATGGCTAAAAGTTTTAAAAATATAGACCTTATAAAACATTGAGACAAGGAGATCCAATCTCTCCTTATCTGTTTATAATTACAGCAGAAGACTTAGCTAGATAATTATAGACATTGGAATAAGAGGACTAGTAAATGGTATCAATATCTAGAAATTAATAAATTTTACTTATTAATTATTTATTTATGTTGATGATATGTTATTATTTTGCAAAGTAGATGAATATGAAGCAAGGGTTATGTTTAAGCTTATACAATTTTATGGGGAATGTTCAGGATAACAACCAAATCTTAACAAATATGAGATTTTTCTCCAAGATTGGTCTGCCACTACTACAAAAATTAGTATTTAAGTCGATACGTAAAGTCGGTTTTTAGAAAAAATCGACTTTAAATTGGTTTAAAGTTGATTCGGTGTAGAACCGACGTTATCCACGTAGGATGTAGCGTCGGTTGACATGTCGAACCGACGCTATGCATAGATGTAGCGTCGGTTCCACGTGTCAACCGACGCTATCCACGTAGCGTAGCGTCGATTGGCGTGGTAAATCGACGCTATCCACGTAACATAGCGTCGGTTGTCATGTGGAACTGACGCTACACACGTGGATAAATTCTTTTTTCTTCTTTCTTCCCAGACAGAAATTATTTTCAACGTTGCAAAACTCTAAAATACCGAAAACCTCCTCCACTCTTTCTCATTTTCTAGCCACCTACGACTACCATTTCCAACACCGGTTAGTGAGTTTTCTTCCTCTTTAACTAATCTTTTAGATCTCCTATTATTCATTATTTTTTTCCCTGTTATTATGTGTATAAATTTTTGTATTATATATGTAGGTTTGTATTATAACATAAGGAAAAGAATATGATGATCTTGAATAAAATAGAAAAAAAACCATGGTAATTTTTCTGCTATTAATTAATATTTTATTTTTCAAATATTTATATTATTTGAACTATTTACTAAACTGATTTTGTTTTTTTTTTTCCTGCTCGAATACAAGTTTTTATTTGAATATAATAGAAAATAAATAAATAAAAAAATTAAAGTCAGTTCACCGCGTGAACCGACTTTAAACGTAAAGTCGGTTCATCTCGTGAACCGACTTTAAACTTTAAGTCGTTTCATTTCAAATCGGTTCAGCAAACCGACTTTAATGCCCATTTTTGTAATAGTGTGACACAAACCAAACAATAATTATCACAATTATTGAGGATACTATTATTGAAACCAATATAACTTATTTGAAAAATCCTCTATTTTAGCAGAATAGCAAAACTAGAGAATTTAACAAAATTATTGATGGAATTGGATCAAAAGCAGAAGGTTGGAAAACAAAATTTATTTCGCCTGCAAGAAAAACTACTTTGATCTGATGAGTTATTTAATCCTTGCCTAGCTATGTATGAGTACATTCAAAGTTCCCATGTCTATCTTAAGAAGGTAGATTCGCTCATCTTTTTTCTTTTTTTTTTTGGTGGAATTCAAATGCAAACTCACACTAGTCACAATACTCGGTGTTAAGACAATGGAACATATTTTGTAAACCAAAAAAAATGAGAGGGTTAGGATTTAAATCTTTCAAGCAGTTAAATCAAACCTTATTAGCTAAATTAGGTTGGAATATGGCTATTGATGTTGATATATTATCGATCGGTTTAATTGTTGGAATCTAAATATTACAATGGTGATTTCTTATGTTTGGAAAGACATTTGTGAAACTAGAGAGTTGCAAAAAGTTGTTATGTGTTCCCAAGTTGAAAATGGACTTAACATTAAGGCAACAAAGGATCCTTGGGTACCTGGAATGAAAAATTACATTCCACAAACAAATCTATACTTGGGTTTTTAGCAAAATGAAATCCTGGTTGGAGATTTGAGGCATCAAAATAATGGGTGGAATTGGGAACTTATTAGTAAACTTTTTTAACCCAATACTGTTCATTATATTAGTAGATGTTGAGAATAATTAGAATTCTAACGGCTAGTTTAATAACGATTAGTTAATAACGACTAGTTAGTAATGGTTAGTTTAGTAACGATTAATTTCTTCCTTTTAATGTATAAATATGATATTGAACATTAAGCAAAAATCAATTAGATAACTCTCCCTCCAAAATTTAGAGGAAATCAACAGTAAACTTAGGAGTCCAAATGAAACTCTTCACAAGATAAGTTGATTTGGATTCCATATAAGTTGTGTTTGTTTTTGGCTTATTGACAATTGGTAATTAAAGAAAATGATATTGGTCCTCACTTTGCTTGGAAATCACTTTGGAAAACAAAAATTCATGAAAGATATAAAGTGTTTAATTATATGGAGAATTTTAGTAAATGTTGTAGCTGTAAAGAAAACTTACACAAACGTGATTCAAATATAGATGTTAGGTGCCCTTTGTGCCTTGGTGAAAAAGGAAAACGTTCAACATTTGTTCCAGCAATGTAACTACTTTCATTGTATTATGGTATGTTTGGAAATGAGGCATTGATTTGAGATGTTTCAAAGATGTGGATAGTAAAAGTTATTTTTATATCATTTTGAATCCACCTAATAATTTGCTTCCTACATAGAATGATAAAGAAGAGTTTGCATTGGCTGTAATCCTGACAATGTATCCCTATGGAGGTGGAGAAATAAATTAGTTTTGAATAAGGATTTTCCAGAATGAAATAAAAAAAATTTATGACTCAAATCCACAGTCCAAGAGTTTCAAAATAATATAGAAAGAACATGTATGCCGTGGACTCATAAGGAATTAATGATGGGATAAAATGGGATTCTAACATACAAAACAAGGATCATTGGAAAGCACCAAATCCGAATGTGGTTAAATTTAATTGTGATGCAGTAGTAAAAGAGAATGCAGTAATTGTGAGAGATAGTAATGGAAATGTGTTAGGGATATGGAGCAAAATATTGCAACCATATTTTGCACAAGAAGGAGAAGCTCTAGCAATCATAATGGCAATTGGTCTGGAAAATGCAACTAAATTTCAAAATGTAATGGTGGAAAGTGATTGTTAAAATATTGTGCAATATATGCAAGGAAACTTAAATGATGTATTTGGGCAAGCCAATTAGTTTTTGAAAGAAATATTTCCTTATTTCGAAGAAGTTTGATAGTTAATTATAAAATTTATTGGGTTTTTAGACTTTGTAACAGTGTAGTTAATGAACATCAAAATGGTATCTACGGTAAAGATATTTTATAATAGATTAAATTAAATAAATTAATATTATACTGTTAATCCGTTATCTGAGATATATTTTACATTAAATTATCCGTTTTAGTTTATAATTATAAATTCAATAAATTTACCATAATAATTTGATAATTTAATTAAAATTTATGGTTTTATTTTTAAATTTTTTTTAAAATACGTCATTCTTTATAAATAAATCATTTAAATAGAGTGACATGTAGTGTTAATCACAAATTAAACTCTGTTAATAAAGAAAAGAAGAGAAAGATAATTCGCTACACTACGAGAAATTCGTAATCGCATTTTATCCGTCTATTGCGTAAAAAATATTCGTTACATTACACTATGCTAATTAGGAAATGGCCAGGTTCAATGAACTACCAAAAGGTACCAATTTATTTTTATTTTTTTATATTTTTTCTCCCTTTGTCCACCATCGATTATTTAAGCCATTAACGTACTGTTCAACGTCTACGAGAGATCATCAAAATTCCCAATTTAAATAAATTTTTCTGTCTCGATTTAAAAAAAGAAGGAGAAGGAAATATGGCTTTAGAGGTTTTGTCATAACTCTTTCTTCTTCATCTTCTTCTTTGGTCTTCTGGTTTTTCTGCTGTGCTAGCTCTTTTTAATTTATGGTTGATCAACATCTTCATATTTATCGGTAATTTTTCCTTCACTTTTCTGATCTGATTTAATTATTGCTATCTTGAGATTGTAACATATTTTTTATGACAATAATATAACGATCCTCATATTATATTCTCTTCTTTTTTATTCCTACTATCTTAAACCTTTTTTTATATTCAAAAGTCAACATTTGTGTCTATATTTAGAAATTTCAAATTTATTTTACGAGCATGATCATAATAAATATATAGTAAATAATCTTCCTATGAAGTCTTTTTCTCTGCAAGTTATCATGTTTATTACTAATGCTATAGATTTACTTTCAATTTGTTGCTATTTACATGAACATATTGCAGAGTAATTTTGAATAGTCATTGAGGCAGCAACAATACTAATTAGATAGGTAAATATCTAATTATTGATCATTAAAATACACCATTCTTAGGTTTCTGAATAGTCATTAAAATACAACAACGTCTAAGACTACAAACTTAGTACTACTACTCACAAGTCTCCAAATTCAAACTATAAACTTTACGATTTGTTCCAAATTTATCTAGTATCACAATTTAAGTCCTTTTATTACACATTAGGGACATTATACTACTCAAACTTCTAATTTTTGACTTATTTATTAAAGCATAATAGTTTTATATATTAAGTTTTTTTAGTTTTGTTAATTTTGTGTAAATTAATCATGAGTCCAAATAAGTGTCCAAATTAAGTTTGGGAATCAGAACATGTTCAGAATAAAAAAGGTAGAATATTGAGATTATGGTGAATATTAAGAATTTTGCTTGCAAATTAAGTTCAAATCTGCTCATTCTAGTAGTACTTTTTAATCTTGTTGAGAAAAGAGAAAATAAAAATATTACATGTAACGGATGTTAAAAGCGACTTGAAATTCAGGCAATGGATTTTGGTGATCAGATTGGCTGTTTTATGAAGGAATACTGGATTAAGGAAAATATAAACGCCCCAGATTTCTTTGAGCAACAACAAAGTAGTACTACAGAATTTAAGGCCAAGCATCGCAAAGGAAATATGAAACAAGAAGCCGTAGCTTTAGTAATGGATTATAGTTTCAAGTTTCAACTACATGGGCCAGATGATTTAGTAATGTATTCAAAAGATACAGATGATCAGCCATTTGTTTTTTGGTACTTTCTTTATCACCAGGTAATTTTTGATATTTCTTTGCCAAATATAAAAGTTCAGGAGGCTAGTAACGCACTGATTTTAACTTAACTTCAACTGTAAATTTTATTAAATAAACTTTCTTTCTTTTTTTACTGGGAATTAACCTTTCATTTTTTATATGAAATATGTGCAGAGGTCCTGTGTGTTCTGTACGACCTAGTCTCTCTCAGAAGAGTTCCCCTTTGCAACTTCAAATTCGACATTCCAGACACATTCAATTTAATTATCATAGAGAAATATATATTATTATTAATTCGAATTCCAGACACATTTAAAATAGACACCACAAATAAGTGCATGTACTATTGTGAAGTAGCCTTCTATGTTTTAAGAGTTAATTTTGAAATCAGGAGTTAATTATGAGTATTTTGATTTTCTTTTTTGTTTTTTTTAATCTTTGAAGTTTATTACTTTTGAATTTCTCTGTCTTTTGTGTTTGTAAGAGTAAAGGTCAACAGGTCTTTTACTTCTTGTCTTTTGCATTATCGAGCATGAGTATAAATTTCACATTGTTACGTATAAACATTAAATTGAATATATAATTAGAATAAATTATTCTTGATTTTTTAGATAAAAATTCAGAACTAATAATTGGTATCAAAATTAGGTTTAGTTTAGTTATATAGGTGCATACAAAGTAGATTCTAAGGTGAAAATTGTTTTGTACACGTATACAATGTATATGATACAAGCCAAATATTAATAGGTGGAAAACTCATAATGACATATATATCGATTTTCTTTGTAGACGGATCAATCTTTCTCGGAAGGATCAATTTAATTTTGATCCCTTGTTATTTTGTATAACTTATTTTTAAGAGGGATCAATATCACTATCAAGAACTAATGTATTGTTGAAAATCAACACTAACATAATAAATAAAGTTATAGGAAAATAAATGAAGTGGTTGAAAAATATAGAGAAATAAGTAGAGTGATTGAAGGATGAATAAATGGAGTGATTGAAGGATGAATAAATGGAGTGGTTGAAGGATGAATAAATGGAGTGGTCGAAGGATGAATAAATAGAGTGGTCGAAGGTTGAAGGTTGAAGAAAAGAGAAATGTATAGATAATATTTGTGTGGTTAGAATTATTTCTTAATTTTATTTCTTAAGAAAAAATGTAGTAAGATTTTTTTTGTTTTTGTGAAAGATAATGTTTAGTTCTATAAGCTGTAAAATGTATTATTTAGTTATTTATTTTTTTCACCAAAAATAAATTAATTAAGTATCTTTCATTTTTATTATGAATATATTTTATTGTTAATTTTAATAATAAATCAAAAAACAACAAATTTCATTCCTTAACACTTTTTTTATAAACAAAATGATTAAATTAATAGATTAAATCATACCAATTGTCTAAACAAAATTACCAGTTTTTTCACCCTAAATTATAGTAGTGGACTCATTGCCGTTGAATACCATCCTCATTCAGTCTAACTTCCTTCTATTAAAACTCAACGAATATGAGTATTAATCTAATTAGTCTGGTTCATTTTCTTGATTTCATATTACTGTTTATGGACAATGATATTAGAAAGCAATGAAGATCCACAAGCTTCTTCTTTTTTCTTTTAACTATTGCTTCGAAGCATAGAATATGAGATATCAAGATGTTCTCTATTAAAAAATAATCTCAATTCATCACCTTTTTCAAGCTTTTGCTCGAATCATGTACTACGTGCCGAAACAAATCAGATCTATTCACTTGACATTATTGCCTAAATTATTAAGTCAAATATCTCAATAATATTTGCTGTCTCCTTTAAGTTGGACGAAGAAAAATACATATGTATCGGGAACAAATTGAAAACCTTATTTTGGCTTATGGCCTTGAATCTTGCTGGTGTTACAAATTAAAATTTTGTGAAATCCTCCATCGATCGTAATTAATGGCATGATTAATTCTACCCATAGGAACTGGCCGGGCATTCAATTCCATGGTTAAAGGTTGACACTATGAAACCAAGTATGCATTCTCGACATATCAATGGGTTACTAACAACACGTGATGACATGAACAATGTGTGTATTATTAGTCACAAAGTTATTACTGCAAAATAATAAAAACAAACGAAGTTATCAAAAATTTGTTTGAATTGAATTTTAGATTAAGTCCTTCTTTTTAAGACGTGTTGTGACTTTGTTCAAGATGTGTAAGCAATCTATAACTCTGTCGTCTCTAAGATAAAATATTTCATGAAAATTCTCTATTTTGAAACTCTATTGTACTGTAGAAAATCGAAATACTACACCTATTAAAATTATGTTACTTGAAACCAAAGAAAGAAAACAAAAGTTAGGAAATTTATTTTCGAACATAGAGTTATGTAGAGAGAAAAATCAAAGAGAGCTATAAATAGTTGTTTAAATGACTAAAACCACTGTCTCTATTTATATGAAAATATCGAAGCTCCTGTAGAGAGAAACACGGGGGAGAGTAACATTCATAAAATAGAATATTGAGGAAACGTGTGAATGAGTGGGTAAAAAGAGTCTTGGTCTAACAAACTGAGTCTTCTATGATTAGTTTAAAATATTTAATTTTAATTAAAAATAATTAAAAAATTATTTAAAAAAAGAATAAAGTGTATGTCACCTCATCACATTGCACTCGGTTAGGCTCGACCAGTTAGTTGTAGTGTGACAGCTCAGCACATATGTGAGAGATAGATCAATAATTACCTATCTCCTCTCCCCTTTAAAAAAAGCGGGTACCTCTTGGGGTCTAATCCCAAGTCTCAACCTAACATCTTATAAAAATCTCTAAAGAGATATTTCTAGGCAATATGGGACAACTACAATGGAGAGGATAAACTTAAAATACACATTTTTCTTCCTATTTTTTTCAAAATTATTTAATATTTAGAATATTTCCAACCATCACCCACTTGAATTTTTAAATATAGTTTTCATTGAGAAATCAAAATAAATATAAAGGTATGCATAAGTAGAAGATGTTCGTCGACTTAAACCTTTACATAGTAAAAATGCTTTAAAATATACTAAAATAATTCGTAGTTTTGAACTCTATTTCTAAGAATATCACATGTACAACCTTTATAAGGTGTAGTTTAAAAAACCCATTTATACAACCATGCATGTCTATCCTAGAATAATGAATACTTTAGTAAATTTTTGTCCACACATTGACATTCACATAAGTGAGTCTATCAAGAGTACTCTTGTAGCTATGTACTCCACTTCACATAGAGTATAGAACTCATTAAGAGCTAATAATTAATTCATCCTTCTATCACTTCAGGACTTCGTGATTCTAATAATGTGGAATATAACTTATAATAACATGATTAATCTCATATCACTTCAAGACATATTTTTATTCATTAAACCTATTTATTGAGATATCTAGTCTATAAGTTGGTTTACTGTCATTCAATTACTCTAAAAGCTTTAATCCTATTCCTTTTGGGGTTTTGAAAACCTTCTCTCTAACTAATCCTTTTGTTAAAGGATTAATCAGGTTATCATCGGTACATATATGATCACTCTTATAACTCCTATAAAGAGAAATTCTCTAATAGTATCATACTTATGATGTATTTGTCATATCTTCACTACTACAAAACGGACTATTAAAGTCGGTTAAAAATTAACTTTAAATTAAATGATTTAAAATTTAAAGTGTGAATCGACTTTAAATTTTTAATTTTTTTTTACAAAATTTACTAATTTTTTATTATACTCAAATTAAAACCTATAATCGATCACTACATAATAGCAGAAAAAAAACCAAAATCTGTTTAACAAATAGTTTAAATAATACAAATAATTGAAAAATAAAATATTAATTAATAATAGAAAAATTATCATGGTGTTGTCCTATGTTATTCAAAATTATCATATTCTTCTCCTAATATTATAATACAAAACCTACATATATAATACAAAAAATTATACATATAAATAATAACATGTAATAACAGAAAAATATGAATAATAAATGCGTAGGATTAATATAAATACTTACAAGAGTAAATGAAGTGATAAAATAAAGAAAATGCAGAAAAATGGTGTTTTGTAAGTGAGAAATGAGTATAAAAAATTTGAGTATTTTGCTCAAAAAAATAGGAGATCTAAAAGATAAGTTAGAGAGGAAGAAAACCCACTAACCGGTGCTACAATTGATGGTCGTAGATGGCCGAAAAATGAGAAAGAGTGGAGGAGAAGTGGATGAGGTTTTGAGTTTTTGAGAGTTATGGAGTGCTTGGAATAGTTTCTGTCTAAGGAAGAAAAAAAAGAAAAAAGGAAATATCGACGTGTGTAGCGTCGGTTCTACGTGTCAACTGAAGCTACACGCAGACGTAGCGTCGATTCAACACATCAACCGACGCTACGAACTACATGGATAGCGTCGGTTCTACACCGAATCGACTTTAAATTCATTATAAGTTGATTTTTTTTCTAAAAACTGACTTTACATATCAACTTAAATATCCCTTTTTGTAGTAATGCTTGCTATTATAGTAATAGTTCTAAATCTTTGCAATAGCCATTGTACTATCAAAGTGGATCAAAACAACTAGAATTAATCTTCCCTATAGAAAGATATCAACTAATAGACTTCTTAACTAGCCTACTTCTTCACTAGAAATAACGAGTGTGATCATCTTAAACTTCATCATAGATTGAGCCAAAATAGTTTGTTTCTTAGACTTCTAAGAAATAGCTCCACCAACTATACTAAATATATAGCCACTAATTACCTTGAAGTCTTTTGAAATGGTGTTCCAATATCATTGTATCCATGTAGGATAGTGGGAAACTTCTGATATTGTAATCCAAGGTTCATAATTCTCTTTAGATACATCATGGCCTTTTCAATAACATGATAATGCTCAATATATACTAGGTTTATTGCTAACCCTACATAGTAATCCCACAACATAAGTTATATCGGGCCTAATGCAATCAGTATCTTAATGTAGGTTATCAACAATGCTTACATGCTCAGATTGTAACACTATCTATGGTATTCTTGAATATCTTTACACTGTTACCATAAATAGTACATACAGGTTTACAGTTAAAATAATTATAATTTTTTAAAATCTTCTCATTGTAATGAGATTGATATAAAGAAAATCCCTTTTCAAACCTAGTTATTTTTATCCTAAAGATCACATTTGATTATCTGATATCTTTCATATCAAAATTAGCACATAACATATATTTCAATTCTTCACAACATGAATATTAGAATAAAAAATAAGCAAGTCATCCACCTAAAGACATATAATAGTGAAAATTCTATTTTTAGATTTATAGTAAATGTATTTTATCACTTTCATTTATTTTGAAACCATGTGAGATAATAATATTTTCAAATTTTTTAGTCCAATGTGCTTGTTTCAAACCATAGAGAGATTTATTCAATTAGCAAACTTTATTTTCTTGACCAAGGACAACAAAATCTTGTGGTTGTTCCATGTAAATCTATTCTTCTAAATCATAATTTAAAAAACAGGTTTAACATCCATTTGGTACATAATAAAATCATGAATAACATTAAGAGAAAATAACACATGTATGGAAGTTATTCTAGTTACAGGTAAAAAAGTATCAAAAAAATATACATTTTCTCTTTGCCTATACCCTTTGGTTACAAAACAAGCCTTGTATTTATCAACTATACTATCAAATTTCCATTTCTTCTTAAGTATATATCTCCAATTTATTACTTTGCTACTTAGATGTAAATCAACTAATTGCCAAGTTCTAATAGACTCAAGAAAGTCCATTTCATCATTACTAGCGTATTTTCAAAAGTTGATCTCTAAAGAAGACAATGCTTCTTGAATAGTTTGAGGATCTTCCTCTAAGATAAAAGTATAAAAATCATATCCAAAACTCCTTAGTGGTTCGAACTCATATACTCCTTCTAAGTTCATAATCTAATTCCTCTTTTGGTTCATTAGTTCTAATCATAGATAAAAGGAAACATATGTCTTAAAAATCAGGATTATTTGATTCAATAACAACATGACCTTTAAAGGAAAATAATCTATAAGCTTTACTCAAAGTATATCCAATAAACACACATTCATAGGCTCTACTAGCAAGCTTATTTCTTTTAGGATTAAGAATTTGAACATAAATCAAATAATCTCAAGTTCTAAAATAAGACAATTTAGGTTTCATATTTTTTAAGGCGTTATAAGGAGAAATTTTACTTTAAAATTTAGGAATTCTATTAGATACATAACAAACAGTCAATAAAATTTCTCTCATAATGAGATGCAACACTAGGGTAAAGTAAAATATCAATAACTGATTGAGTAAATGTTCAACAAATAATCAATAAAATTTCTCTCATAATGAGATGCAGCACTAGGGTAAAGTAAAATATCAATAACTGATTTAGTAAATGTTCAATTTTTCCCTCAGTTTTTTCATTCATTTAAAGAGAATAAGATACATTTTTTTTCATTAATGATTTCATGAGCTTTATAAAAATCATTGAAAATATTAGAATCGTATTCAATGTCTCTATCACTACTAAATCTCTTTTTTTTTCTATTAAGTTGATTTTTAATTTCAGTTAAAAATATTTTGAACATGTCAAACACTTCACTTTTATTTTTCATGAGATACATAAAAGTATAATTAGAATAGTCTTTAGTGAAAGTAATAAAATACGATTTATAATTTCTAGTAAAAACACCATCAGGTTCACAAATATCAGAGTGAATTAAATCAAGCTGTTTAGATTCTACAATTGTAGTGAAGAAGAAGTTTTATTCATTTCAACATTTAATTTAAACATGCCATCAGTAGCATATTATTTCCCAACAAAAATATTATTCTTAATAATTATCTAGAAATCAGTCTCAATTGTTTAAGTAAAAACAACCTTGTTGAGAAGATAACTCAAAACCTTTTTTTTTCTCATCTCTAGAGTATGCAAAACATCTTTCAGGATGACAATCTTTTTAGAGGTAAACTTTAATTCCACCTCATCAGTACCATCAACTATAGTAAAGTAGGAATCACTCAACATCACTTTCTTGTCCTCAGCTTCAAAATAGGACTTAAAAAATCACAATTATAGCACATATGGTGAGTAGCGCTAGTATTTATCCACCACTTCTCAGATCCATCGATAAGTTGATTTTATTTATTATAACAATACGTTTTTATTTAGTTAGATTCTTCTGTGGAGCAGGACGAGCCCTATTCCAAAATTTTTTGGAAATTTTGAGCCATTGACTAGGCCTATTACAATTATAACACATAAATATGTCATTTCTTTGAGGGAGTTGATTTCCATTCAATGGAGGATTCCTATTGTGATTTTGATTGTTACATTTCTAGTTGGTATTACAATTCTGATACTTTATGTTTCTCTCATTGGGATTCAAAATGACAAAGGTGGTTTTCTTATTAGCACTATTGCTCGAAACAACAAGTACTTTATTTTTTTATCTTGTTTTTAGGATTTCTCTTTAATGCAAAGACGAGTTATAAGACTTTCTAACGAAAACTCCTTAGTTTTATGCCTAAGAACATTTTTAAAGTCATTCCAAGGGATCATTTATACCTTCGGATAGTATTTTTTATGTTATTTTTTATAATTCATGTGACTGAGCTTCCAAAAATTTATCGTCAATCGTTTGGTATTTTAGATATCAACTAACCGCATACTTCTAAGTCCAAGCTTCAATCATATTTCTTTTGAAGTGCATACCAGATTTCCTTAGCATTTTTACTATAATTATAATAATCATACATGTAATTAGATAAACCATTTAGAATGAAATTCTTATATAGTAAATCATCTTCTACCAAATACTGACAATATTTATTTTGAATTTCATTAGGTTCATCAGGCAATCCAAGTTTAATAGTATTTAAAATATAAGCAATTTTTTTCATGGTAATGAAAAATAACATTTTTTGTCTCCATTTTTTAAATCAGCAAACATAACAGTTGTAATATCATCTTAAAATTGTTAATGCTGAATAATAAAAAGGAATGAAGTTACCAAATTGAGCATCAAACTTAGTTGCATTCTTTAAGAAGTTTCGTGACTCTACCTAAGATGTGCAAACAGTCTACGACCTCATTGTCTCAAGGATAAAACAACAAAAAAATTCTTTGTCTCAAAACTATATTTTACTATAAAAGACCATAATACTATACTTACTAAAATTATGTTGCTCAAAACCAAAAAATAAAAATAAAAGTTATGAAATTTATTTTTGAAAGAGAGCTATGAGAGAAAATCAAAGAAAGCTGTAAGAAGTTGTTTAAATGATTGAAGTCACTGCCTTTATTTATCGGAAAATATCAAAGCTATTGGAAAGTAAAATGTGGGAGAGAGTAACTATCATTAAATAAAATATCGAGGAAAATATGAGAGAGACTTGGTTTAACAAACTGAGTTTTCTTTGACTTGTTCGATAATATTTAATTTGAATTAAGAACTAATTAAATAAATTATATTTTAAAAAATAAAGTGTATACTAACTCAACAGAACGCACTCGATTATGTCACTCGATGGCGGTGTGTGAGAAATAGATCAATAATTGTCTATCTATTTTAGGGTCTAAAAATGTGGGTAACTTTAATTTAGATTTGAATCTAAATTTTAACTTAATATTTTATAAATATTTTTAAGGAGATGTTTTTAAATAACATGTAACAATTACAATGAAGAAGATAAACTCATAACATTCACTTTTTTTCCTTTTTTTTTAATTCATTTAATATTTGGAATATTTCTAACATTATTTCTCCTCATCATTTGTCATGTTCCCTTTCTTTCTTAGTTTTAGTGTTTTGCACAATTTACGCGGAAGTCAAATGGCTCTGCAGAACAGGTCTTGCACGTACAAGAACTTAATGGTTTAATTTCTAGCCAATCTTGCTGAACTCTCAACAAAGAATTTCACAAACTATCAATCGCAGTGTTGGTTAGCAAAGTAGAGGACGTCTATTATTTGTATAAATATATATAATATGTTTTTTAAAAATATACAAATATGAGTATCATTCATTTAATTTTAAAAAATAAATAAAATTTATCATTTGTTTTAATCAGGGTATAATAGTTATAAAATAACCACCCCCGCCCCCTCCCCTCCTTTCCTTTTTTTCAATCTGGCCTTGGATATTCTTATAATTACTCTGCCACTACTTGTTCAATCTGACCTTGGATATACTTATAATTACTCTGCCACTACTTGCAATTGTACCAAGTATTGGGATATATGATATGATGCTGATCAACATGTACGTTGCAGAAAGGGATGCGGAGTAGTTTTCAAGTCTCAGGCTCGTCAAGTTTTCACTGATCACTTACGTGCAATGAATTTGCAAGAGCCAGCTGGTGGATTGTAATTGCATTTTAAAATAGTGCTGCATAAGTGTGATTGTACAGTATTAGCTCAATAGAATTGCTTAGGCAGCTCTCCCAAGTAGTGATAGTATATACATTATTCAAATTTGTATTGTATTTATTGCTTAATTTATACTACTTCGTTAATTTTATATTACTTGTAGTTGTTGTAATTATTATTTTTTGTTTGATCCACACTCGTAAGTTATAAAATTTGATAAAAATATTTTAAAAAAATTTAATTGCTATAAAAAATGTATTAAAGATAAAAAAAATATTTTTATCAATTTTTAAAATTTATATTTAATATGATATATAATTAATAAAAATATTATAACAATAACCGCACCTCTTTTATATTTTAGTGGTTATGTGAGTGTATTTAGCGTTACTTTACCATAAATTAATGCATAATAGTATTGATATAATTATTTTTGTTATTATCATAATAAAATTATTATCACAATAAAAATATATAAAATGTATATTTATTTTTATTTTTATTACATATTAATATCATTATTATTAAATAAATTACTTATTAGTGAATTATTATTGTAACCATACAAATTTAAACCTTTATCTTGTGTTATTGTTGCAGCCACAAAAGTGGAGGATAAGGTCGTGGATAGAAGGAAGTTAACGAGGCCTCATTAATGAGTACGTTTATCTTGTGTTATTGTTGCAGCCACAAAAGTGGACAATAAGGTCGTGGATAGAAGGAAGTTAACGAGGTCTCATTAATGAGTACGTGTATCTTGTGTTATTGTTGCAGCGACAAAAGTGGAGGATAAGGTCGTAGATAGAAGGAAGTTAACGAGGCCTTATTAATGAGTGTTGTTTAATATACCAACTATACACATTGGAGAAGATCCATGCATGCATGCATGCATACCTCAAAAATGTCTGGGAATTATCACCGTACTTAATTAAAGTGGTAATTTGAAGTTATTGGTATCAAATTATATCGACTAAATATATGAAATATTAGGAATTAAAAAATAAATAAATTTTATATTGATAAAATACTACTTAAAACATTGGTTTATAAATAAATAAGTTAAACTCACTCAATATATTAGTCTTTGGAGACATTGTCAAGTGAAAAATCATAAAACCATATATACAAGTAAAGAACAATATTATTTGATATATTATGTTAAGTTGTAACCACTCTAACTCCAACATTTTCGTGGTTAATCTAACGTTAACATTCACTTTTTTTCATTTCAAGTAAGATGAATGAACCACGTCAATTATTAGTTAACCATCATTATATATAATTGTTTTTTTTGCTACAGGACCTAAATGCTATTATTCTTTTCTTTTTTAAAATTTGTTACTTCCTTATACTAATAAATATTAAAATTAATATTAATATAACAAATATATTATACTTGAGTATATTTAATAAAATTATTATGTATTATATTACATTATTATATTTGAATAATTATTTTAATTACTTAAAAAATGTTATACTTATAATCCAATGACAATTTATAGAATTCATACTCATATATTTAATAAATAGATCAGATTCAATCAACAATTCATACTTATATATTTAATAAATGGATCAGATTCAATCAATTCATTTATGCGCATATCATATTTATAATGAATATAAGTATGAATAACAAGTAAAAATTAGTCAAAACTTATAATTTAAATTGTATTCATTTTTCTTATTTTTTAATTTTTATACACTAATAAATACTAAAATACTCTTATATAAAAATATGATATTCTTGTGAATAAATTTTTTTGACAATTTTATTGTGTATTTTTTTATGTTATTATCAGTAGATAATTGGGTTAATCACTTAAAAATTGTTAACGATTTTTGCTAACACAATTAACGAATGGGTCGAGTTCAATTTATAAATGAATAAATCATATTTATGATGAACTTATGACTTTTTTATCATAAATAATTAAAAAATAATCAATTAATGTTTGAATAAAATTTATCGTTTTTTGTTCGTGATCATGATGCAAAGAAATATACATTATATGGTGACAAACTAGAACAAGTAACTAGTATAATGTTAACACAACCAAACATAGATAAATTATTAATTTTTGTTAAACAACAATTTGAGTTCACATTAAAATTTATTTTGTTAATACGACACAAGATCACAATTTTATTTATAATTACTTTCGACAACAATATTAGAGTATAATTAACAGATAGATAAAATGGTCAATTTACATACTTTAATTGTATTAATAACATAAATTATTGTGAAAATATCACCACCCATAATATATATATATTCTTCAAAAATAATACATATATATTTTATTTTTTTTGTGGCTAAAACATAATACATATACACGTACATATTTAGGCGATCTTGTGATTTTTCAATATTGGTAGAGAAACAGAAGCTGAAATACCCAAGCAGCTAAAATAGCACCAATGAAAGGGCAAATCCAATAAACATACAACTGCTTCCATGTGTTATGCCAGTTATTCGCATACGCCCAGCCAAAAGCACTTGCAGGATTCATAGAAGGTCCTGTATATCCAGAACCAATTAAAACCAATCCAACATTTAAGATGGCTACTAACCATACTTTCAAAATCACTCTCTTGGGTCCCCTTGACATAACCAAAAGAACAGCAAAACCACGAGCAAAAGTCAACAAGCCTTCAACAATTCCACCAGTGTACAAATCAACCTTCAAATAAGGACCTTTAAGCAAATGATTATAGTGGTTTGGCATTAATAGCATAATTGACTTAACTCCAGCAACTCCACCAATGGCTTGAGCTGGGAATCTGACAGCCATGAAGAGTAGAGAAGAATTAGGTTTTTTGAAGCCAGCAAGGTGTAAGGTTGTAGATGTAGTAGGATTAAAGCTAGCGTTCATTAAGCCTTTACCAATAAAGTGGAAAGCTATAATCCAAATTGAGGCAAAAATTGTTGTAATGAAAAGGCCTGGAAATGAACGAGCTTGGACCCCAAGGTATGAAGCAGTAATAGACGTTAAAATCTTCATAAGAGGGGTACTGAACACCCACATGGATGTCAAAATAACATCTGCTATGGCTGCCTTTATCAGATTTATAATTAACATCTTATTCTTTAATTTCCTTCTATATATATGTTTTTATGCCTCAAGTGCACTTGCTAGGCTCTTTTCTCTAGATATGTTTTAGCTCTATTGATCTCACTGATTTTTCTTTTTCAGATATATATTTTCTTCTCTCTCTTTGGAGATGCCAATATATATAGTAGAATTTACGGCTCGTGAGCTGTTTATATGTTTCTCTTTGGAATAGTTTGTTTATGTTTTTATTTAAAACGAGCCAGAGATATACAATATATAAAAAAAATTACATGAAATGATATTTTAAGTTAATAAAATTTAATTTATTTTTTAAAAGAAAATAAACACTTAATAGAATATATATATAAACTTATTTATAATTTGCTGTCAAAGTATCTCGACTCTATACGTTGACCATTTGTGGAAACAATTTTATATTCTTAAAATATATGTTTTAATATTAACAAATAAAAAAAATTTACGTTAACTGTATTTTTTTAAATATGTATATACTTTACGAAAAATATGAAAAATAAAAGTTTATTAATAAAAATAATTATATTATACAATTTGATAAATAAAAAAATAACTCAATTAAATATTTATCTACAGTTTTATGACATTTATGCTACTACAATTGATAATATGCGAATTCTTAACATATTATTATTTTTCTGTAAAAAAAATATCTTATTATTTTCCTTATAGCTAGATAATATGTGTTTTCGTGTCTGATGAGCACTTACGGCGCTTGGTCTCTTTTTTCAATTTGAAAACCGTTTGGGCTTTCTCTGTTCTCACTGACATGGCAATTTATTTTGATTTTTTTTTTCTCACTTTGGAGATACCAATATATATTAGAACGGCTTATAGCTAATTTCTACTTTCGAATGGCTTATTATTTGCTTTTATTTTAGTATAAATACTTTTTAACGACCCAAACATTAGAATGACATACATAAAGTGCCCTAACTTACTAAATAAACAAACTCAATATTTTAATCTCAAAATTATTATATTTTAACATATAATTGATAAATTATAAGCTTGACCCATAAAAGAAGGAAGCATCCAATAAATTTATGGAACTTTGTATGACGAATTTATTTTTTATTTATTTTTAATTAATAAAGGGTTCCAAGCTTAAAAGTTGTTTAATCTTTATTTTACTAAATCAAAAAATAATTATTTTAATAACTTGGTAATAAGATGTAAGATATGTATCTTCTAAGTTTGAATTTTTTGTAAAATATACTTGTGTGAACATAAAACATCATGCTCGCATAGTGGCATATTAGTATATACAAACTTAGGAAGATGAATAAGAGATTCTTGAATACTGCATGAATATCATTCGATTAAGAATGAATTCCACAAGTAGAGAAGTGAATTGCTTACATTGTGACTAAATACTCGCACTATTTATATGACTTAGCCGTCAATTAGATACAAGTTGTTATTGTAACTAACTAACACAATAAAGAATTTATACGTTCACACATACATTAACGGTTTATTATTACAAAAGAGGATATTTAAGAGAGATTTAAAGTCAATTTTTAAGAGAATATTTTGAAGTTTTTTCTTAATAATTTAAAATTCATTCGTACGTTTATAATCTACGAAATCTTTCCATACTTAGGGTTTAATTCAAATGTGTTTTTTAAGGATTTTGTATAGTTCTACTACTCATCAAGTGGTTTCAAATATGAAAATACATAATTTTTGACCAATTTGAAAGTTTTGTATTCCTTTCATGTTTTATTTGTAATCTTATAATACTTGTTCTTCCAATTATCAGGCACTTTAAAACAATTATGTAAAAACACACATTTAAGATGATATATAATTCAAAAAATATATAATATATGTAATTAGTTATAAAACAAAAGAGACTTACATAAATGATTTTCCAAATCTTAAATTTTTCAGCTTATTCCACCTTAGTCTAATCATTTATATTGATTGGTATACTTGATTTCATATGTATACCAATAGAAGATTTCAATTGTTGACCATTTTCTCCTAATGGATTACCATAGCATCAAATTGAATGGATACTCTATCATCTGGGTTAAGTGGAGTATCATGTATATTAGTCTAACCCCTTCTTTTCAAATGTCCAAATAGATCATTTGGATCTACAATCTTTGGTACCCTATGATCCATAAAATATCTACAAATAATAATGAAATATAAATTAATTGACAATTTTAAGTTCAAACATATAAAAACGAGTTATTAGAATAATATAGAACACACATTATGTTTAATTAGGTTATTGATCATATATATATATATGATCATCAACTAGATCATCACATACATTAGACAATTTGTTTAAGAAATGACTAATATTGGATAATGTATCAAACATATCATCATCTTCTAAAGCATCACAATGGTAAAACTTTTTTTGTAGAGGCGTTAACAGAATAGATCATCTTGTGTCAATTTGATCACTCACATAAAATACTTGTTTTGCATTAAGTGCTAACATGAAAGGATCATCAATGTGACTTATCTTGGATAAATTTACAAGGATAAATCCAAAATCATCTATTTTATATCCAACATTGATAACATCTTCGACCCAATCACACAAGAATACTGTTTCATGGAAGACTTCATAATCGAGTTCCCAAATTTCTTGAATTATACCATTATATATTCTATTAGAAAGTACAAGATTACCATTTTTTGAACTAGAAAATTTCCTAGTTTTTGCAACCATATTCACACCATTATTTTAATTTACTCGGACATTGTCCCATGCTTGAGTTGTAAACCTCGATCCATTAATTGTGAAACTGCAACCATATTCACACCATTATTTTAATTTACTCGGACATTGTCCCATGCTTTAGTTGTAAACCTCGATCCATTAATTGTGAAACTAAATATAATTTGATATCAAATTTTGAATCATGTGCAAGTCATTTTAAACTTTTCGTTATTTTATGATTGAGTTTGTTGAGTTCGACTCAAATCTATGCATATAATAACATAAAATGTATTTAAAACAAAGTTTTAAAACATTACATAGAAGTATTAATGAATTCTTGTATGTGACACTTACATAGTTGTGAAACTAATTAATAAGCTCTTGTTTGTGTTCATCATACAACCATTTTTCTACTCTCTTTGTTATAACGAGGATCGATCTACAACAAATTTAAATGCATTCTGTAATGTTATTCAAGATATATCAATTAAGTATCATTAATAGTTAAATAAAAAATAATTTTATTTAAAAAAAAAGGTTGAACTTGTCATCACTTATTTTATGTACGGTTGTGCCTCTTTATTATTTACCAAAATAATTTGGTGTGCTTTTTCTCATCAAAGGCGATCAATAAACAATTTCTTACTTCCACCAGGCATAAGGTTATCTACTTGGATCTTGTGACATTCCAAAAATTACTTGTATGTAGGATTCCCAATTTCATTGCAACCACTAAAGAATTTAGAAAAAAACTCAATGACCTTTTTAGCAATGTAATGTTCCACCATGCATCCTTCAAGATGATTTCTATTATACATATCATTTAAGGACTTGCATGTATCTTTCAAAAAGAAAACTTGAAATCTTTTACAAAAGTGTTTCTTATGACTTATAATTGCTTTAAAAGACATCTTATTAAGACTTTATAGATTTGAGAATTAAAGAAGTACATAAAGTTTTTCATAAATATCTAATCTGATTATCATGAAATAAAACTCTATGATTATAAATAATAGATTATTTATAAACATGATAAGTTGAAAGATAGGAGAGGATGAGACTTCTCCAATTGAGGAAGCCCGATGAAAAAAATAAGGAAAAAAAAGAAGGAGAAGAAGATGAAGAAGGGGGAAAAAATTAGAGAGAAAATTTCTCTCTAGACTCCAACTAGAACCGTCAATCATGTTGTATTAATCGTATTTGTGTTATTCGTGTCGTGTTTTGAAATTAATTATTTCGGTTTAAGATGTTAGTTGACATATGAAATTTTATGTTTACTATTTATAATAGTAAGAAATAATAGTACCTTTAATAACATAAAAAAACAATTGATTAATTATTAAATTGTTTATCCATTTTGTTTGTATGTTACCGCATATTGTAATTTTAATAAAGATACATTTATTTCTTCTTAGCTGGAAGGAAGGGTTCGTCTATATCATGAATTTAGGTTGATTCTGACAAAACAATTAAATTTCTATACCCTTAGGTTGATTTCATGTCTGAGATGAATTTTTCAAAGGTGCATATGATTGAATCTAAACTAGATAGTTGTGATTTTTCTGGAGTCTCTGATTTGCTGCAAGTTGATCACCCGTAATTATAATAATATTGTTGTGATTCATCCATTTTTAACTTATCTAAAATGAGTTTTTTTATAGAATTTTAAAACCAACTTTTAAGTGATGGCGAAAAAATTATTCAGTTTAGAAACTGATCGAAAACTTTCTCCAGTTTAAAAACAAGCCAAAACAAAAAAAAAAAAATTGCTTGTTTGAAAACTAGCCTAAAAGAAATCACCATTTTGAAAACTGCACAAAAAAAAAATTCCTAATTTAAAAACTAATCAAAAATCAAGTCAGCCAATATTTAGCAACGGAAAAATCTCCAGAGCATCAAGATTAAGCAAATAAATGTAAAAAATGTCAGATATTGAGATCTCATCAATTAGTGGTTTGTCTGAGTCAGTTGGCCATTTAGAACCATCAAAGTCAGCCTTCTTTTTATGTGATCGATCCCTCATAGTGTGCCTTTTCAAGTTTGTCACCATGTAGAAATGCAGTGGCTCTCAACACAAAGCCATTTGTTTGAATGGACCCACGATCACTTTTTTGGTGAAATTACAGTGCATCTTGCTGAGCCTGATTTAATATGTAATTTCACGAGTATTATGATCACTCCATAAAATAAAAAAGTAAAATAATACAACAATCTAATAGACTAATAAAAATTTAAGGTAAAAAAGGGACATAAGTGGAAACATAATACTACCATTTAAAAATAAAATTATATAAATAGATGTGTTATATAAAAATAAGTGATTTTATTGATCTCAATTTTTTTTTTTTTTTGTCTCTCCTTCCTTCCTAGAAGAATGAAAAAGTGTCTTAGAAAGATTAAGACATCCATAGCTAGTCCAGATGCACAGTTAGGTTTGACCTAATTTTCTCATAGAATTGTTTGTGTCTAATTTTCTACAATAATATAGGTAATATTTTGTTTTTATTCCCTTTTTTTAGAAAAAAAACTAACTTTTAAAGATAAATGCTTATTCATATATCTCAGATTATTGATATTATAGTATAATTTTTCATTCAACTACTAAAACTTTCCTTCCATGGTTATACACTGTGCAAGATAGGAATTATATCACCTAATACTTACATGTAAAGAATAATTATGTTATGAACGCTTAAGACTAACGCTTGAATTTATATTTTCACGTATGTTAGTCCAATTACAAAGCTAACTGTAATAGACTATGTGCGTTATTTTTACATATTCTTGGAACTTGAATAAAATAGGTATTTAAGAGCATGTTTACTACGTCATATAATACGAGAATATAGTATAAATTTTAGGGAGCTAGATATTTAGTTTAACCCAACTTTGTGTAATAGTAATAATTCAATTTAGTGGTATTCACCTTAGTTTATTTAAGTTCAGGTTTGGTTTGTGTTAACTAATATAGTTTATGAGTATTTATATAAAAATATATTTTTCAAAAAATAATTACTATAATATCATTATAAAAAAATTAATTAAAATATAGTTTATACTAACATTTATGTTTTTAATTAAACAAAATTATAAATATATTTCATTTTTTGTTTTAAAAAACATGTATAATGTGTTACATATATTCTGAAGTAAAATTTACATATTTTTAACTTAGATGTAAGATTTTACATACATAGATTTTGATTGTGATTACTAAACTTTAACAAGATTGTTAGTAATTATCGCTTAAATTGTGAAAAATTATCTACCCATGGATGCGTGGTTATTGATGGTAACTTTTATGATCTTTGTTATTCACAATTTGTTGAAGTTATATAATAAAGATATTTTAGTATTTATATCGTGTCATGGCCAAGGAGATGTGAATTCTAGATTTTTTTTATTAGTCTAAAAGAATTAGTAAAAACTTAAATACCTAAATATTTAAGACAATAAATCTAGTTTTAATTACAAACTTTTAAGTAATTATCGTGAAAGCTTAAATTTATTAAGAGTAGGTGCCCCACTTGGAGTGTTTTTTTTATTCTTTTTTCTTTTCAAAGAATGGGCATTGATGTCTATTAATGATTTTTTTTAAAATAAAAAGCCTACCAAGTAATTGCAAACCGAATTTTTTTTTTTTTTTTGGATTGCAAACAGAGTTGTTGCAAAGCTGAAGCAGGAAGTAGCCTATAAAGGTCCCTTCTTAGTTATACATGATTGTTCAAGCATGTCTCCATCACAGACGGTGATTTAGGAACATACCCTAGATATTAAGGATATATATATATATATATATATATATATATATATATATATATATATATATATATATATATATATATATATATATATATATATATCAAATCTTATACTAAAAAGTTATATAACTTTATAAAATAAAATATTTATTTAGTTTATATTATATTTTTAAAGCTATGTTGTATTTAGTAATTGTTTTATTAATTTTTTTATCATATAATTAATTTTAATTTATTATTTATAAAAAAGAAAATTAAACAATATTTTTAAGTTCTTTTTACTAAAAAATTAACGTGTGAATAATATCATAATAATTTTGACTCAATATTAATCTATTATTTTTTATGTGAGCAATTTTTATGTTAAATTTTACAACATTATAATGGGATGTTACAGAGTTTCTCTAATAACACAAGGATAGACATAAATTGACCATTGGGATTAATAGAACTTAATTTATGATACGAGAATTTAAGAGGAAGAAAAGAACAAAGGGAAGTAAGAGAGTGAATTGATAAACCCTTATATATATCATTTTATTTATTTTATTGAGGTTATATATAACCTTACAAACCATTGGGATTAATAGCTAGCTTAATTTTTAATATGGGAATTTGAGAAGAAGAAAAGAAGAGAGTTATCTAAGACTGGGGGAAGTTGAGAGAGGGTTGGAGTAAAGGGTCCCAAGTGTTTTTTTTAATAAAATGACATGAAAAACATTGTGAATTTGGGAGTCAGGGGTAGAACCAACTTATACACCACTGCACCAATCTGAGCCATTACTTTGTATGCACTATAGAAACATGGAGCGAGCTTCATGGAAGAAAGAAAAGCCACTAAAGTTTATCTATAGGGTACTCATCCACTGCTTGGATGTGGGAATCCTTGGGACATAGGCTAATAAATATAGAGGTGGAATGTTATAAACTGCTTCAAATGGTGTCATCTTGATGGAGGAATAAGTATAGATATTGTAGCTGAATTCAACCTACAAGATCCATTCAACCCATTGTCGTGGTTGATCACTAGTGAAACAATATAAATATTGTTCCAAAGTGTGGTTGACAACCTCTTTCTGGCTGTCTGTTTGAAGTGGTAGCTTGAGCTCATGTATAATTTGGTCATTTGTAGTTGGAACAAGGCTAGCTAAAATGAAATGATAAATACTTTATCATGATTACTAACTATGGATGTTGGAATGTAATGCAGACAAACCACATTGGCCACAATCATTATAATAAAAGGGTACTTTATGGCAATGAAATTGACATATTTTATCAAGCGATCCACGACTACTATAATCAAAATATTCCCCTTAGAGAATGGTAATCCCCTAAATGAATTCCATTGAGATTTCAGTCCATATTTGGGTAAGAATTGGTAATGGTTGAAGCAATCCAGCTGGTTTATACAATCAGTTTTGAACTATTGGCATACGTCACATAGGTGCAAGAATTCCTTCACTTTTTTACGCATGTTAGACTAGGAAAAGTTTTGTTTGATGCAAGATAGGGTTTTGTGAAACCCAAAGTACTCCCCAATAGGTGATGAATGGAAATCAGCCAATATTTGTGGAATTAAGGATGAATAGAAGCTTAAATACACCTTGTCCCCTTTAAACCATACACCATCACATTGACATAACTTGTGGACAGTTGAATAGGAGGTTCTAGCTAATAGTCTTTCATTAAAGGAGTCTTATTAGACTTCCTTTTGGAGCACAGACCAAAAATATGCTCGGGGTTGAGAAATGGATAGAAATTGGAACTCAAATACAAGTGATAAGGAATCTATACCCTGATTTTCTGGTCCACGTTTATACTCAATTTCATAGTCATAACCAAGAAATTTTGGCAGCCAACACGCCTACGCTGGTGTTGTGATTCGTTGCTTTAGTAAGTACTTAATACTTCTTTGATCGGTGTAGGCTGTGAATGGTTTCCTCAGTAGGTAGGGACATCATATCTTAATGGCTTTGACAATGTCTAGCATTTATTTCTCATGGGTGGATAAAGCTAAGGCTGATTCCTTTAGTGTTGCACTAAAATAGGCCACTAGTCTATTTTCTTAGGTAAAGATGGCCCCAAGGCCAATTCCACTGGCATCGCATTCGATCACGAATAGTTAAGTGAAATCTGAAAGACGTAATATAGGAAGGGAGGTTAAGGTTTCTTTTAGTTGTTTGAAGGTCATCTCTATAGTCTCATTCCATTAAAATCCATCTTTACTCAATAGATGGGTCAAAGGGGTTGCTATTCCACCAAACTGACGAATAAATTTTCTATAATAGCCTACTAACCTGAGGAACCCCCTAACTTCTTTGGCTATGGTTGATGTTTGCCACTCGATGACAACATAAATATTTTCTAGATCAACCGAAAGTCCTTGTTATGAAATAATATGGCCCAAGTACTCCACATGTAACATACTAAATTGACATTTAGATTCTTTTGCAAACAAACTATTGGCTACTAGTATTTGAAGAACAGTTTGTAGATGCACACTATGGTCTTCCTACAATCTGGAGTTTATTAGAATATCATCAAAGAAAAACAAGATGAATTTCCATAGGTAGGGACGGAAGAGATCATTCGTGAGACTTTGGAAGGTGATTAGGGCATTGGTGAGAACAAATGGCATCACTAGGAACTCATAATGGCCCTCATGTGTTTAGAATGCTATTTTAGGAGTGTCATTCTCGTGAATCCTTATTTGGTGATACCATGATTATAGATCTAATTTGGGGTAGACCTTGGCCCTATAAAGTTCATCTAATAATTCATCAATAACATATGGGATACTTGTTAGTTAGATCTACAATGTTAATTTGTCCCAATCCTTGGAACATATGAGAGGTCCCTTCTATCGCAAAGCTTATGATGAGCTTCTTATAATCCATCTCAATGGGAAGAACGTAGTAATTTATAATGACTAGATACCGTTGAATGGTAAAGGTAAGGCTACAACATTGTCCAACACATTCTATCTTCTCATAATTAGCCATTATGACCTCGAGTTTCTTATCCTTTACTATATATAATATGAAATTAAAGGTTAAGGCTTGATCAATGAAATTATGGGTTCTATCCCTATCTATCAGCACTAACACATTCTTATTTCTTAGCTTACCTATGATGCATACGATTTGTTGATGTTTTGTGCCTACTATGGTATAGAAGGAAATATTTGGTATCACTTCATGATGCTCTTACTCAGGTAGGGATTCTTTAATGTCATCTATGTGATTATGAGGTGAATCTTCAATCATAAATAGTTGTAGTCGTGCATAACAATGGTTAGCAAAATTCTGTGCATAACAATGGTTAGCAAAATTCTTCTCATCACAATAATAACATAGTCCTTTGTCTCGTCGTTCATGTGCCTCTTGGTTGGTAATTCACCAGATGGACACTGGTCGGGTCCTCACCATAAAATTTTGGAAAGGATAGCTTAAGGTGTGGGTGATGGTGATGATGGTTGGGGCGAGCAGTATATGGATATGGTTATAAGGATTCATCCCTTGCAAAGGGGTTTATCTCAAGTAGGCTTCAAGAGGCGCGCAAGATATATAGCTCGATGAGCATTGCGTGTAAGGTAGCATCCACTTAATCGAAGTTAGACTCATGTCGTGCTAGAGTTTTCAGGACCTTATTGCAAAAAGTGACATTAGACTTGCCTCATGTATCCATAACTTTGATACCATTGATATGAGAATTTGAGAAGAAGAAAAGAAAGAGGGAAAGGGAGAGCTAAATTGATAAATCCTTGTATATATCATTTTATTCATCTCATTGAGACTATATATAACCTTACAAAAGAAAGATAAAGTAGAAAGGAATGCTAACAAATTTTGATTCCCTAACTACCTCGTGTTCCCCCTAGTCATGTCCATCACTTGCCTTATTGCTCACTAATTTGCATCAACATAACCAACTCTGTACCCACGTGTGCACGCTCCAACCAACGCCTAACCAAACATACACCACAAGTAACCACGCTTGTGCACATAAGTAGCCTCAAGGCATATGCCCCACGTATCAATTTCTTATCAATAAGACATATCCAATATGGAAATATTGAACCAAAAGGTCCCACTAAGTCCTGAATCAGCTGTAAAGGCTTCAAAACTAGTCACGGTCGATGGCTAACAACACCCCGAGTCCAAAAAGGCTGGCCAAATAGCCTAGTCAGCGGCCCTGTAACACTAGAGTAATAGACAGCTAGTAGACACAAACACATCGCATTCTTTTCAAGCTAAAAAAGTAGTAAATTTCCAATTTGCTGTCCTATAAAAAATATTAGCAAGTTCGATGAATTTACAAGTATACTAAACAAACCCACAAACAAATTATGGAACAGATGATAAAATCAGAATCCGAAATGGAGCTTAAGATTGAATCACCCATTACATACTACTACAGAAAAACCCCAATGTGACTTCCGTGAAACATTAATCACAACTCTGCTGAAACGATCATTATTACAAATCTTAACCAGATTTCACGGAGGTTATTTTCGTATAAGCGTCTCCTTATGCAGCCAAGCTTTGTTATGGAAAACCATAGTGGAACCAATTGAAGATGCTCATGCCTTAAGGCGTGTGTTATTTCGATAAGTGCCCTCTACAGCCTTCATATTCTTTTGGTCATTGGCACTCTTCACATTAGTCTCTCAATCCCTTGTTTACATAATAAGATGTTTGCTTCATTTTGAGAAGATTAAAGCTGAATTTTCAAGCCATGTGGGAGTGAATTATCTATCTGCTTCATAGATTCTTGGCTTCTATTGCTTCAATCATCACCAATATTTATAAATTCAAAGACAATATACTATCAAGTGTTTTGGTGGGTTTTAGTTATCCCAATTATTGTGCTTGACGTGAAGATATGTGGCCAATGGTTTACTAAAGGAAATAAATTCTTATCGACGGTGGCGAATCCGAAAAATTTGTTATCAGTGATTGGGAATTTGGTGGCAGCAAGAGGAGCTGCTTAAATGGGGTGTAAAGAGATTGCATTGTGCATATTTTCATTAGGAATGTCACATTATTTGGTGTTGTTTGTGACACTTTATCAGAGATTATCTGGAAACAATAGCCTTCCAGCAATGTTGAGACCTGTGTTTTTCTTGTGTCTTTGGAGCTACAAGTTTGGCAAGCTTAGCTTGGGTCTCCATTTCTGGCAAGTTTGATTCTGCTTCCAAGATGCTGTTCTTTCTCTCTGTGTTCCTCTTTTTGGCTTTGGTAAGCTTTCTATTCCATCTGCACTCTGTCACCATTATTTTTTTTCCCTGATAACCAAATTAAACATTATGCCACTAATTAATTTTTAAATGAGTCTACTTCAGTTAAACTCACTTCTTATGTGAATGGAAATAGTTTAATTTTTTTTATTAAAATCATTTAAATTATTTGAAAATATTTAATTAATATTTAAAAAAATAAAAAAGATTACATAAAATCAAAACTTCGCTCTATACATATAAAAACCATTAGTATTGTTGTTACTAATGTCTAAGTCTACCACATTAATCCTTATTATTATGATATTTTTATGATTTCTAATTATATATATTAAAGTTAATAATAAGTTTTTTTTTTCTTCTATACATTTTTTTAGTATTCAATTAAAAAATATTCAAAAATAATTTTATCAGTAAAAAAATTATTAAATAAATAAGTTAGCTACTTATTTAAACTTATAGTCTTTCTTTTTAACTTATGAGGCCAACGAGCCATGTAAGTGTAAGTGTAAGTTTATCGCAGTACAAGACAGTGACTCTTCTTCTAGATATCACAAAAACCACCATGCTATATGTTAAGAAATTATACGAAGTCACCCACTGATCTGTTTGCCAGTAAAAAAGAATGCTACTTTTAATGAGTGAATTAAAGTTAAATTAAATTAAATTAAAAGTATCATAATTAGGAATTTAGGAGAAAGAGAATACGAACAAAAAATTTCTTAGGTTGACAGAAAGCGACCCTTAAAGAAGATTTACTTGAAAGTACGGCCGTTGTAGTCGTTTTCAAATGCGTACCACTAGCTGGCTACTTAATATTATTAGATATTAAAAAAAAAAAATCTAACGGAAAAGGTTAGTGATTAAAGTGAAAAGGACTTGGCTATTTGAGACGTGAAAATCGCTAACTTTGAATTCGTATTTTATTTTGAATGTTATGATATATATATTATAGGTTTCGAGACCGAAATTGTTTAAAAAATCAATGAAGAAGTTCAATGTGGCATGGTGGGCTTACTCATTTCCTCTGACGGTTCTGGCATTAGTTTCTTCAAAATATGCAAAAAAGCTTAAAAATTCCATAGCTCATGTACTAATGCCATTATTATCAGCACTCTCTGTAATAGTGTCTCTAATAATCTTAATAACAATCACTGCACTCAACTCAAACGAGCTATTACCATATCTGCACTCTCTTGCTCCAACAAGTACCCATAGAAGTTGCGCTTCAGTTTTAAATTGTGCAACAAAATGAAGAATTTCAATCATTTAGAACGTCGGACGTGAAACTAAGAGAGAAAAAAGTAAGAAGAAGAAGAAGAACCCCAGAGGAAGCTCTCTAAGGTTCTTCAGATTGCATGGTGATCTTAGACAGCTCCGATCATTAAAAAAATTTCTTCATTGAACTTGTTATTACTTCTTCTATACTAACCTGCCTTTAATTAGTTTATATATTATTATTAAGGAAAAAACCCATCTTTCAAATTTGGTGAAATTAATTATATTATTATTTTATTATCTTAATATAATATTAAATAATTTTTTTTTAAGTTTATACCTTAATTAATGAATCTAGATGTACCAAAAAAAACACCAATGTAATACCCAAAAACACCGATGTTTCTTTGTATCACTCCTTGTGATATAGAAAACTTATCTGACATATATTATTGCTTTTCAAATATAAGAGATACATGCGCTTAAATTGTCATTGTAATGCTTAATCATGTAAAATTTTAAGAACAAATTTTAATTTTTCAATAAAACATTGTTCCGAAAGTATTATAATAACATCGTGTTACATCATGAATCTCAAATTTGAGATGTTTAGATTTTACTAACATATTAAGGTTACAAACCTTTTTTTATTTTCTTTTTACGGTTTGAAGTTCCAAGTAACAGAAGTGGGTTGTTGTCGACTTATAGCCTCTTATGTTATGTGGACTGTGAGTAAACATTTAAAAATAATAGAAATAGGGATCATCTATTTACATCCACCAATATTCTACTAAATAATACCCTCGTTGTGAAAAAACATTATTGTCAATAGTTAAATCACAGAGTTTGGGATTGATGAGTGTTATTTACTAAAAAAAGTACGATGGATAAAAATATGATAACAATAATTAAAAATCATATTTTAAATAATAAAAAAATATTAATTTATTATTCCCTAAACTTTAAATTTTAAATTAATTAAATTGAATATTATTTTAATATTTATAATATATTTATACATATTTTTTAAATTATACATTTTAAATAATAAACATACTATTTTTATCTTTTTATTATTATTAAATATAAATACTCATTATATTATTTCTTTTTTTCTTAAATCACAAAAGAGAAAAACATCCGAATATAACCCACACCTTCGTCAGGCGTAAACATGTTTTCCTCGCCAATTAGCACTATGTTGTCGGCATCGCCATCACCCCGTCGCTTCTTAAAGTTAGTGTCCTTCTGATGTTACCCACAACCCTCTCTGCTCCAAAAAACCAATCTCTTTCCTAAATGCTTAAAAACGAAGATGAATCAAAAGAGATATTTGTGTTTGATTTTCGATCAGGCTTGACGAACATTTACATGTTCAAAAAATGAATCATATAAACATTCGGTTATTTGTTTGTACTCCACTATCGAATTGTAAGTTTCCATGTAGTTTTAAGTCTGGTTTAATTTGTTTTTATTAACTGAAAATAACAATTAACCTGTTATTGGCGTGAAATAATTCACAATATTTGATATAATATAAAAAATTCTAGTTAGTAAATAATTTGTAAATTAATCGAGTTAGCAACATTTAAAGATAACTATATCACTAAGGGTAAGAGTCATTAGTATATATTCACCACTAATCACTATTAAAAATAACTTTTCACTTATAAACACAGAGATCGATAATCTATCCTTAATCACTCTACATCTCTCTACGTAACAATGAGAGATATATAGTCTCTTCATTCTTCTCATTATTCGAACTTAAACATTGAAGGAGTAAGGACCACCACATTCCAAGATCCTAACAATGTTTTCTCTATTCTTAGGTACACATGGAGTTAAAGGTGCATTCAATCATCGATGTTAACAATAATCCACATCAACATCTGGTAACGTTTATGAAAACGAGTGTGCTTTAATAGTTGAATCATAACAAGAGAGAAAAAGATTTATAGTGTTCTCTAATGTTTTGAACTAGGTGGTTCTTGAAAAAAGATACTAAAAGTTTAGAAGAAAATTGCTCTAGAAGAAGTTCACTCTACACGGCTCTAAAAGCCACACATCTCTGTCATTTCAAGATGAATTAACCACTTGAATCGAACAGTTAAACTTTTGCAAGAGATAATGAGGTCCAACCTCATGTCCAACAAGTTGTGTAGACACCTGTATAGGTGATCGTTACACAAATTGTGTGTGCAATAAATACGCAAGTATACGTTTCGTAACAAGTAATATAATGATAAGTAAAGATCGTTCCCACAGAGATTATTTTCTTAGAAACTAATTTTTAAAACTAAAAATAATAAAAATCAATTTTTTTTATGTTTTTATATCATAAGAAAGCAAAATTAAAATAACTAAAAGTAAATAGCAATAATTAATTAAATCAGATTTTATGACTAAAAATATATATGAGAAAATATCTAGGAATACTTAATCCCCTAATTTTTTAAACATGCAAATCACTAAAATCCCCTCAATATAATATCAATTAATTACATGATCAATTGAATCTAACCTAGCATGTATTCTTCTCTAAGTAAACTACACACCATATAGTAATTAATTTAATCACACTCTCATGCCAATTAAATTACATACTACGCATTAAGTTCATGCCAATTAATTTAACCTAGCATGTGCTATTAGCTAGTCTTTGGTCTTGATTCTTTAGTCTTTAGTCTTTGTGCTATTGTCTTAGTTGTTGGTCTTCTTGTGTTGTGTTGTTGTATTGTAATACTAATTTTTTTTTATGTTTTAGTGTATAATAAACTCTCAAATATAATTATACTTTTAATATAATATGATTTTTTAATATTGTAATTAATAAATTTATTATAATTTATATTGATTTTTAATATTGTAATTACTAATTGTATTTTTTTAATTTATGTATATACCTTATGGCCTCGGTTTTCTAATAACTGAGGTCATAGATTGTTACCTATGGTCTCTCTCACTTATGTCTCGGTTCTTATAACCGTGGCTATAGACCTACTACCACGGTTAAAAACCGAGGCCATATGTACTTTTTGTAGTAGTGTTTATGTTGGTTCTATAATGATTGACATGTAGAATAGTCTACTTATAGTGGATAATGATGAAAAGTGATTAATCAATTATTATTCATCAATGATTTAGTAAATATTGATTATGAATCTTTTAATTATTACTCAAATAATATATCACTCTAATAGTAACATAATCAATAAATGAATAATTTTTTCATATATGTTTTTTGCTCTATAAAAAATTCATTAGCTATATACAATAAAAAAATATATATAACATAAAATAAATACAATATTAGTGTAAATTGATATGATCTTACCACAAAAGATTTATCAAGAAGAAAGACTCCGTGTGGATTCTCATAAAAAAAATTGTGAATGAAAGAATGAAATGCACATGTTACATTAAAAATATTGGATGATTATGTGATTAATTGGATAGACATTCCTGACATAAATATTTGTTATTAATTGATTTTATAAGTATCATATGTGAGAATTAATTAGCGCAATTAATTATTAATTAATGTTTTATAGCCATATTATAAACACATATCATCTTTTTAGATGCATAAATTTGAGTTGAATTCAAAAAATCGAACCGTAAAATAACCATAGAGCGATTCTAAAAATACATTATACAGAGAATATAATATGCAAAAAAATTAATATAATATATAATTAATTGTAAAACAAAATGACTTACTCAAATAGTTTTTCATATCTTATTTTTTTAGAATCATCGACATCATTTCAATCATTTACATTAATTAGTATACTTGATCTCGTAAGTTTACCAATAAACGTTTTCAACTATTTGTCTATTTTTTCCAATGAATTTTTAGTTGTATAGAATTGAACATGAATTCTATTATTTGAATTAAGTGAAGCATAAGGTATATTAGTTAAGTCTCTTCTTTTAAAATGTCCTAATGAATCGTTTAGAATATTTATATTGATATTCATAGAATCCATAAAATACCTACAAACAAATGTGATAATAAATATTCACAATCATAACTCCAAACATATACTCAAGAATTATTACAATAATATATAACATATATGTATGTGTATTAATCACTTCGAATCTATGACGAATCAATGAGATCATCACATATATTAGGTAATTTGTTTAAAAAAATGACTAATATTTGATAACATATGTATCAAGCATGTTATTATCATTTGAAGCATTATAATGATAGAACTCTTTTTGCGGAGACTTAACACAACTCGTCATCTTATATCAATTTGATCGTTTATATAAAATACTTATTTTGCATGAATTACTAACATGAAATAATCATCAGTGTGACTTATCTAGGTTAAGCTTATAAAAATAAATTCAAAACTATCTATTTTGTGCCTTATATTTACAGTTTATTTGACTCAATCATACAAGAATATTGTTTAATAGATGTAGAAGAAGAAGAATATGATAATAATATAATGAAATCGGTATCAATGTTATTATGTTTTTATTTGATAAATAAGGACATTGTGGTGATTAATATATGCAATTCAATATTTTAATATGTAATATACATATATGTTTATAATTATTTAATATTGTTGTAATTAAGTTACATAGTAATTAATGTTATTAAATAATTAATATGTAAGTTATTTTTTTATAAGTTAATTTTGATGTAATTAATATATTTCTTTTAAAACCTTAGAATGATAAAAAAAAGTTTTTAAAACCCTTATAAATATATTATGATTGTTTTTGCTATTGTTTGATTATTTAACCGTGCAAGTACCATTAGAAAACAACCAAAAGTCTGTTTATATGGTATGAATTTTTAAGTCGCTTCTAACCTAAAATAACTTTAATTTTTTTTTATATTAGATCAAATTTAAAAAATTTAAATTAATCTTACGTGAGAACCAACTTTAATTTTAAAATTGATCATCATATAACATTGACTTAAAATTTTAAGTTAATTTACACATAAAATCAACCTAAAATATATAGAATATTTAAAAAAAAATTAAATCCTTTTGTTTCAAGTCGATTGACAGAATCGACTTAAAAGCCATTCTTTGTGGACAAAGAAGAGCAAGAGATACTGAGAGAAGCTCAGTTATATGGGATTTCTATAACAAAGTTAGGTGAAAAACAAAGAGAATGATTTCAAATTTCGGTATGTAGTGTGATTATTTAAAAAAAAATCTTAAAAAATGTATAAAACTAATATTATACATATAATAGATAAATAATTAGTAGGTTCGATTTTGTTCATGTTGGTTTTGATGGTTAAAATTGAAATTTACCTCTCTAAGTCAATTTTTAAATCTCAAATACTCAAACCACCTTTAGATAAACATATAAAAGCAAAAATCGTTTTAATTTGGCTTATGGTTTGCGTGTCCAACCCTAGTCCTAATTGTGTCCTGTGGATCTGAATAGGAAAAAAAATCTATTTAGTATAATTTTTGGACTGATGCAATATTGATGGATAACAATGATAATTCAGAAATATAAATTAAAATGTGTAAAAGAAAGAAAAAAAAATGAAGTAATTTTTATGTCTTCTTTACCCCCCTTCCTATAATTATGACATACTATTTGATTGAACCATTACAAGAAATGAATAATTACTAATTGAAAATTTATATTTGTCACGCACGAATGGAAAAGAATCTTGATCGACGTATTTGGTTTTTGTTAATTGATATTTTAACTCTCTCTTTATTAATGTCGTATTGATAATTGTGTGTTAAACACTCATAATAATATTGGATAATAAAAAGCAGTCTGGACAAATATTGTAACCCTTCCTAACAGGACAATGAGCCAACGTTATCTTTCGGTGTGAAGGGATTAATTGTTAAGAAAAGGTCACGCCCAACTTTTATCCCTTGGCAGTGTATATATCATCATAAATGAAAAGATAAAAGAACAACATTTTTGTGAGTGGACCTTTGTTTACTTTTATGAACTTCAGATTTACTTTTCAACCTACCAAAACAGAGAAGCTACTCTGTTTCTTCGGGATTAGCATTAAAACCAGTCAGTTTGGTTTATAATATACCGATACATACCTACCAAACAACCAAAAAACAGAGTTATGAATATATGTCTATATGATGATCATTTACCTTTACTTTTTTTCTAACTTCAGTGTATTCTTTAAGGACTTGAGAAATAATAACAGAGAGAAAAATATAAAATAGGACGAATTTTATGATTTTAGAAGAATTGAAACAAAGGGAAGCAACAACTTTTCTCTCTCTTTCTCAAAAATGATACTGCACATAGCATCTTTGTTTTTTTGGCTAATATTGCAGACGCCTGAAACATCTATTCTACCTCTAGGACTAATACAGTTGCCTAAGAAACTCAACGACCCTGCACTATTATAACCAAAAGAGCTTTCAAGCTGCTCTATCTTACTACTGACTGAAGCTGTAACTGACCCACCAATCATATCCACTTCAACATCTCCATTAGACCAAATCAAATTGTCTTCATTATTATCTCCTCTAATAGTGATCCAATCCTGATTCTGATCCCAATTCCACATGGGTTCCCCAGAAAACAATGACAATCTTCTAAGCCTATCTTTAGCAGGGGAATTTTCTGAAGTTTTAATAACAAGATTGCTTAGAGTTTCTGATTCTTCCAGTGAATTCCAAATTCCTTGATCAAGAATGCTTGTTGGTGAACTTGAATTTGATTCTTGAATTTTGAATTCCTCAAGAAACGGATGCTTTAGAAGCTGATTAGCTGTCCATCTCTCTTTAGGATTCCTCTTAAGACACTTTCCCAAGAAATCCTTCGCTTTCTCAGAAAGAATGTTTGGAAACTCCGGTAAATCATTGGAATAAGCAAGTTTGTTAAGAACTGTAAATGGGTCAGTAGCATTAGACCAAGGTGACGTTCCAGTTGTCATTTCAATTACCGTACAACCAAGAGACCATATGTCACAAGCTAACCCCTGCTCCTCTCCACGAGCCACCTCCGGAGCCATATACATCGGTGTACCGCCAATTGCCGCTTCCTTCGCGTCGTCCTTAGCCGGATTTTCCCATCTTGCACATCCAAAGTCTGCAATTTTTAGTCCCTCTTCACCAACCAAGATGTTTCTGCCCTTAATGTCACAATGTACTAAGCCATTTGAATGCAAGTAATCTAATCCTTGTACAATTTGTCGTGTGTAATATTGGACCAACGATTCATCAAACCGGCCACCGTGGCTATGAATGATATCGGTAAGTGTGCCACCAGGAACATACTCCATTAAAATATTGTACATGAGCTTGTTGTTCTCTCTAGTAATGTCATGCCCCAAGTAGGTAACCACATGAGGACTATTGTTCAAAGAGGACAGAATTTGTTGTTCCCTCTGCAAAAATAGGGACCGGGAAAACTCGGCTGACTTAACGGCGATGATGTGGCTGAGGTGGTGGGTGGTAGCAACAGAAACGGTGGCTGATGAACCATGTCCAATAGTGCGGCCTCTAGTCCATTCCATTGTTGAGAATAGCTAAAAAGTAAATAGCTTTTGTTGGGTCTATTGAGCTTGGGTAGAGAGTGCCTTATATTTATATATGGACGTTGGATGATGTGGAAAGCTTAATGAATAAATATTTGGTACTTAATTGGTTGGTTAGGTCTCTCTTTGCGCTCTGCCGCTCTCTTGTTTCTTTCCACAACTCAAGAGAGTTGACAATTCCTTTAACGTGAGTCTACCACGTGTCAGAATATGGTTGGGGTAGATGGCATCTGTGACCAAGTTTGATGGCTTGGCTAAATGGCACGTGGGCACGTGTTGAGTATTAAAATTAAAGAGTGTGCAAATGGGAGATAGATTTGGGTTTAGTTTGGTTACAAAAGGAAAAGAGACTAAATATTGGAGTTAGGAGTTGGAGATGGGAGTGGATAATCAAATATAGATTCCCTGTTTTGTAAGAGTGTGAGCGTGTGAATACAAATCTTTGGGATAAAGTCGTATGTATTGGGTTGAACCCACCAAAACGGTTGAATTTAGGTATCATTTTTTTCCCCCCTCCCTGTTTTGGTAAACAGATAACTGCAATATCTGCCGCTGTGTACAAAAATCTTGTCAAAAGTGAAGTCTTTTGGAGGAGGACCAAAAAAAAAAAAATAATAAATAACTATTTGTTTTTTTTTTCTCGATGGAATTTAAACTAAAAGTGTTTTATGAGAAAATATAAAGATTACAAGAATTCATATAAATTTAAATGTATTCATTAAGTTAAGAATTCCAGAAATTAAGAGAATGGCTAGAGCCTAGAGTTCAAAAGGGTTGAGAGAAAGGAAAGGATTCCCCTTATCTTGACACAAATTCAATATAAAGATTACTCTGTTATCCACAATCAATCAAGTTGATTTATCAAATCTTTAAAATTAAGTTTACTTATGAGTGGGTGCTTCAAAATTTCTTTTTCTTGTAATAAAAAATAAAACATTATTTAGTGTCAAATAAAAAATTTTATTTAGTGTCAATTTCTCTTTATCGAAGTAAAGAAAAACATTATTTAGTGACACGCAATTGGGATGTCATCTATTTGTATATTTGTTTATTGAAATATTTTACCTTATTGAAAAGATAATTTGGATCATGTTACTAGTAAAATCTATAATGAAAAAGTTAAAAAGATAATATTTTTAAAATTTATAATTATAAAAATAATATTTATTGACCTCATATATTAAAAAATATATATATAAATTATTTTATTTTAAATTTTTTTAATTAAATATCTTTTAAATTAAAATACAACTATTAAAACTCGTTAAATATTATTTGGGTACTATTTTATTATTACAAATTTTAAAGATATAATTTTTTAAAGTATATTGATATAGTTTGAGAACTTCTTTTCATTTGACTGAAATAATATCTCAAGTGAAATATTAGAATTTAATTGGATTACAAAAATAGATCAAACTGTTTCAACCAATTAAAATTGATCACCTCAGTTTAGATTTTATCTTACATTGGGATAAAAATATTTTTTCATATAATTTAATTAAAAAATAACAAAAATATTATTATTAAAACTTATAATTGTAAAAATAATATTTTTTATGCCTAATTGTATACTTTTATTATTAAAAAAATCTAACCTATTATTTTATATTTAATATTATCTAAGTTAAATTACTATAATTTAGATTTTGAACTTGTTTAATGTTATCATATAATTATTTTTATTATTGTAAATTTTAAATATATTAATTTATATAATTTCTCCTAACTTTTCTAATTTTACCCTCGGAGAAACTGTGGAAATTTGTCCTAATGCAAAAACAGCTAACAAAAGACCAAATCGAAGAGTATTTATAAAACTTATATCTTCTGGAAAGTATAGTACTTAAGGGTTAATTACATCTTAGAATCAATTTGGCTTGAGCAGGGGATATGTAATTGTGTCCCCTAAGCAAAGCAATCATGATATATGTATTATCATATTTTTGTTATAAAAGGTGGTTTTCATATCTGGATTTGAGTCTCCTTCTTATAATTTAAAATAATTAATATATGATTATATATCTTAAATTAAATTAAATTAAATTATTATTATTATTATTATTATTATTATATAATGACACATGTATTACGATAGAAACGCAAATTTCTTCAATAAAGTAAACGAATGTAAAGAAAAACGAAAAAAAAAATCCACTTCATAAAAGTCACACCTACAACTACATCTAGATAAATTTGAAGCAGTGATTACCTCTAACTTATAAAGCAGTTGAAATCACTATAAATTGTATAATTTATGATTAAATTATCATAGATCTAAATAATTGAGATATAAAATTATAATAAATTATGTAATATATTTAGATAACTAATCGTTATATATAAAAGTTCTATAAATATTATTGGTAAATTATAATAATCTTTAAATGAAATTATTTAAAGATATATATATTAATAAATAAAAAAATTTAAATTAAAGATTGACTTAATTATAATTAAAAATATATATTATTATATTGTAATTATTTAAAATTAAAATATTTAATAAAATTAGTTATTTAAATTGTTTGTGTTAGGAATGATTTGGATAATATATTTAAAATTGGTCACAGTTTGTTGCACTCAGTATTACACTTGTCAATCTCAGTTTGTTGCTTGTCTTGTAAGTTTTTTACGGTACGTACTAACAATGACGATGCTTTGTTAACACGCAACTCACCACTCGCCTTTCACGTATCGTATTTCTCTTTACAAGTAATTAGTCTAAAGATTTTGATTTTCTTAATGTATTGTGACAACTAAATGATGATACTACTATTTTTTTAATCAATTATTTTTTTAAGTGACAATTAGAATTGAAGCATCAAAATAAAACATTTGTTTGTTTAAGGCAAGATATAAAATATATAAAAATTTATGCAGTGTTATATGCAGTAGAATTTTATAAGATTAATTATTAATTAGATATAAAATTATAAAATCATAATTATTTTATCATTAAATTTTAATTAAATTATTACATATTAATTGATTCATTTATTAAAAGTAGAAAAAATAATAATTTTGTTTTTGGTAATTGTGTGGACATAAGAAGGGCAACGCTTTCGTAGTATCATCTATTCGAATTTGATGTAGGAGTAAATCATGATATTGGTGGTCCATTCAACAGGATATAATGGTTGTTATGAAATAATTTAATTTACATGATGATGGTACACGTATTTTTTTTTTATTGCTACAAGTGGTACAATTAAATTAATACAAGGGATAAAGATAGTTTTAGAGACAAAAAAAAAACAGCATGTCAATTTAATTCAAATTATAAAACCAAGAATTTCTGGAAATTAGAGTAGACCACTGCTTAGAGATGCATATATAGTTTAATTATATGGGTAGTTTATGTCATTTATATCTCTGATTTACGTCATATCACAGAGAGCATATATATATATGTGTGTATATAGCCTGGTAGTAGATGGATATAGTATAAATTTGATATATATATATAGTTTAGCTTTTATTGTTATTAAATGATAGTAGCACTTTTTCAGTATGGTTAGTTAATTAATGTAACAAACTTGAGTTGAAATTGAAGGGTGCTTGTGCGGCTTGCCAATTGTATCATTAATATCTAAAGCAGTTCTTCCAATTAAATTTTTTAATTAAATATTAAAAAGCCCTTCCCACATGATATTTATGGTTTCGGGGTTTTCATTTATGTTAAAAATAATGTGTGAGAGATAATTTGTTTAAGGGAACTTATATTTTTATAAAAAATTTAATGTTAAAATAATTTAAAATTTATGTTCATAATTTAATTTAATGATTAGATATTTTTTAAAATGAAAATTTTGTTTCATAAATAATAAAAATAACTTTGATAATAGAGCTACAATTTTTTTAAATATTAATTTTTTATTAATAATTAATATTGTTTAAGAATTAATATTTTCATGACAAAAAATATTAATTAATGTAAGAATAATTTAAAATTTATTCAATGATTAAATATTTTTAAAAATATAAACTTTATTCTAACAATAACAAAAACTACCTGGTAATAAGATTATTCTTGTTTTCTAAAAATATGATAAGTTATTGAGACACTTTTTGTTTGGTTGCTTTCACATTGTATTTATTGTTAATGTTTTAAATTGATAAAAATATCTAATGTCTTTATTACATTTATTTTATTCAAATTAAATTAATTTTAAGAATATTTTATCAATTTTTAAAACTTGTATTAAATATAACGTGGAACCAACCAAATAAAATATGGTAATAACTCTACCTAAAAACAAAGAAGGAAATAGAACTTCCAAACCTTTCATTAAAGAATAATTATATATGGTACCATTGAACAAAAAAATCACTAAAGTGATCAATAGATTTATTGTTGTGATTGGTCTGATTTATAGAAAGAGAAACTAGAGAAAAGTCAGAACAATTGATAGAATGTGTAGATCTTTTAAAAAGTCATTGTATATATAGAATTTTACACGTATAGGTGTCGATTACATAGAGTATATATATATAAGTGTGTTGGGGGGCTAAAGGTAAAAACAAGCATATTTATAAACTAAGGTCATCCACCCCTAGCTCGGGCTGGTAACCCTCCAGATACCAAAGCTCTACATGATAGGTATCTCCTATGAGTGTATTCATCGGTATGAATAGAGGTAGGTCTTTAGGGGTGAATCGTATAACGACTCAGGATGTTAGATGGGTCGAGCTCTAGGTCAATCCATATGTCTAAACATCTAGTCCATATACTCTTTCAACTCGGGCTCTAAATTGAAATAGAAAAGTAATACTCGGGTAGCAAATTTAAATCGTTTAGTTCTCTTAATAAATGTGTGTCAATTGATTGGAGAGAGAAATTTGAGCCTCTATATAAGGAGGTGCCTAGGTTGAGCCTCATCTTATCACTTCCTGCACATCAGACAAAAATCAAGAGAAAAATGCTATGTCACTTCAGCACGAGCCATAAAAAGTTTTTAGTTGGGTGGTATGAAACCAGCTCGAAACATAGCTTACTTGCTAAGGTTTATAAAGTAAAAATTCTTCAAGTATAACATCTTTCTACTTTCTTTTCAGGTTAGTTTAGAGGATCATTCTCCTTTTTATTTCAAACTCGATGCTAGGCAATCTCTTCTTTTCATGCCTTACTTGTGATTTTTTGTAAAGACTATACATAGAGAAGAGACCTCAGGCTCGGCCTCTTAGGAAAGACCATAATATCCTACCTACTCGAGTCAGCCAAAGAGTGATAACATGAGGTCCTTCAACGAGAAGAGCTCTTCGAGCAAAGGGGATTTGTCCCAACCTTAACCTTCTATCTCTATCTCTCATCCACAGATCGTACCAACTATTAGGTTGAATATGCCTCAAACTCATATATCATTCGCTAGATCATGGAGGAAGAAAACGAGGAACCTAGGGACTAGGGAAGCCACAAGTCGTACCAAAGGTTGGTCAACCAAGGTCAAGACCAGTGGTCTATCACCTCAAGATGAGGAGCGGTTGAGGAAAACATATAACATCCCTACCTTGGTTCAAATAATGATTCTAATGTCGAAATCTCGTGACAGTGACCCACCCTCAACTGGGTGTACGATCTTTCATGAGAAAGCTTTATGGTTAGCGACTAGGTTTCCCTTGTATCATTTTTTAATAAGATTTTTTGCCATAACTTAGCTCGTGACTGGTTAGTTGATGCCTAATGGCTAGAGGTACCTATTTTACCTTACACTGATATGTAAAGAGCTCAAGTGGATCTAGAGATGCACGATTTTAATGAAGTCTATGTATTGAAGCAAAACCCCACAAACCTGAGAAGGGTATACATGTTTGTAAAGCATAACCGAGGTATAAACGTGGCCCTTTTTTAGAACAAAAAGAATTGGAAGGAATATTTCTTCTAATAAGGAGCAACTGGACTGATACAAAGGTCATGATAAGGAACATGGGCTCATTCATGATGACCGTAAGTGAGGACACGAAACAACGTTTAGTTGATATGCATAATTATCTGCCTGAGAGAACCTCGTGGACTAGATGGTATTTTAACAAGAAATGGAAAACGATATTTTATAAATTTTCTTGATAATTGTTCAAAATATACTTATGTATATATTTAATGAAAAATAAAAATGAAGCGTTTAACTTGTTTAAAATATTTGTGACTGAAATTAAAAATCAACTTAACAGAAAAATAAAAAGATTTGGAAATAATAGAAGTACTAAATATGATTCCAATATTTTCAATGTTTTTTTATAAAACTCATGGAATCAGCACCTTATTTTCCTGAAATGAATGACAAAGCTGCAAGAAAAAAATAGAACTTTTACTGAACCATTTGTTGCAATTTTATTAAACTCTGGTGCTGCTTTCCATTGGTGGGAAGACATTTTATTAACTATTTGTAATGTGCTAAAAAGAGTACCTAAATCTATTAGTAAAATTTCACCATATGAAATTTTGAAAAATAAGAAACCTAACTTAACTTATTTTAAAAGTTGAGTTTGTTTAGCATATGTTAGGATCTCTGATCTTAAAAGAAATAAACTTGCTAGAATAACATATGAATATGTGTTCATAGGATATGTTGTGAATATTAAAGCTTATAAATTCTATGACATAAATGATTATATAATTATAGAATCAAATGATGTCGACTTCTATAAATATAGGTTTTCCTTTAAATTGAAAAATAGTGGGGGCTCGTCTTCTAGTAGTTTACCTATAACTAAAACTAGTGAACAAAATGAGAAATTAAACACTGAAATTAGGAGAAGTAAACAAGCTTGAACCTCTAAGGATTTTTGGTCAGATTTTTATGCTTATACTTTAGAGGAAGATCCTCAAACTCTCCAAGAAGCCTTATATTCTTTAGATGTCAACTTATGAGAAGAAACCATAAATGATGAAATAGACTATCTTGAGTATAATAAAACTTGGCATTTAGTTTATTTACCTCTTGGTTGCAAAACCATAGGATGTAAATAGATACTAAAGAAAAAATTAAAATCTGATGGTACTATTGAAAAGTAAAAAGTTTGTTTTGTAGTTAAAGGGTATAGGCAAAGAGAAAATGTAGATTTCTTTGATACCTTTTCACCAGTCACACAACAAATAACTTCTATATGTGTGCTTTTCTCTTTTATTGCTATCCATGATTTAGTAGTGTACTACTGCACCAAATGGATGTTAAAACTGTCTTTTTAAATTGTGACTTAGAAAAAGAGATTTATATGGACCAACTTAAGGGCTTTGTTGTCCCAGGTCAAGAAAATAATGTTTATAAACTAGATAAATCCCTTTATGGTATAAAACAAGTACTTAATCAATGACATGAAAATTTTGATAATTTAATTATCTCATATGGATTCAAAATGAATGAAAGTGATAAATGCATTTATTATAAATCAAAAAATGACATTTGCACTATTATATGGTTAGATGTAAATGACATGCTTATTTTTGGGTCAAATATTCATGTTGTGAATAATAAGAAAACTTTGTTTTGTACTAACTTTGATATGTAAGATCTCGGAAAAGTGAGTGTAATCCTTGGTATAAAGATTACTAGATCTGAAAATGGACTTTCTCTAGATCAATCTCATTACATTGAAAAAATCTTAAATAAATATAATTTCTTTAACTACAAACCTACATGTACTCTTTATGACACTAGTGTAAAGTTGTTTAAGAACACTGGAAAAGGTGTTAGACAAATTGAGTATGAGAGTATCATAGATAGCTTACGTTATGCTACCGACTGTACTAGGCCAGACATAGCTTATGTTGTGGGACTACTATGTAGGTTTACTAGTAAACCTAATAAATAGTATTATAATGCAATTGAAATGGTCATGATTACCTTAAGAGAATAATTAACCTTAGATTACATTATAAAAAGTTTTTCATTGTTCTAGAAGGATACATCAATGCTAATTGGAACATCCTATCAAAAGACTCCAAAGCAATCAGCGGTAATGTATTTAACATTGATGATGGAGCTATTTCTTGGAAGTCTAAGAAATAGACAATTTTGGGTCAATCTACGATGGAGTCTATTAGCTGAGATCCCTTTATAGGAAAGACTGATACCAACTATCATAATCCACTGTAATAGTGTCGTGGCTATTGTAAAGATTCAGAATCGTTAATGAAATGAAAGAGACGAAAGACACTTCGAAAGCATAGTATTGTAAGAGAATTTCTCTCTATAAGAGCTGTAAGAATGGATCATGTACGTACTAACAAAAATTTGGCTCATCCTTTAACGAAAGGATTAACAAGAGAGAAGGTTTTCAAAACCTCAAAAGAAGTGAGATTGATGTTCTAAGAATGAAAAGTCACTCATGATGGTAACTCAACTTATAGACTAAAGATCCCAAGAAATAATTTCAAAGGGTACTAACAAGTAATGAATTGATATGAGATGAATCATGTTATTATGAAGTTTCATTTTATATTATTAGAAGCATGAAATCCTGAAGCGACAAAAATGATGAGTTAATTATTAACTCTTAATGATATTTATACTCTATATGGAGTGGAGTACATAGTTACAAGAGTATTATTGATAGACTCACTTATGTGAATGTGAAAATGTGACCACTTTTTATGGAAATTTTAGGCAAAATTTACTAGAGCATTCACTATACTAGGATAAATGTGCATGACCATAAAGTACGGGTTTTTTGAACTACACCTTGAAAATATTGTGTGTGTTATGTTGTTAAAGATAAAGTTCAAAACTACGAGTTACTCTATTATATTCTAAATCATCAATATTATGCAAATATTCAAGTTAATAGACATTTTTTTCCTAATGCACAATCTTATATTTTTAATTAATTAGTTGCTTGATGAAAACTATTTTTATATAAAATTCAAGTAAGTGATTGTTGAAAATAGTGTGAATTTAAATTTTAAAAAAATGATGAGAAAAAGTGCTAAATTATGTGACCGTTATTTTTTTACCATTATTTTCATAATTATGTGTCCGTTATTTTATAGCTGTAATTTTATGACCGTTATTTTTATAATTGTATAAACATTGCACTTTTTTCCAACCATAAATAGAAGTCAATAGCTCTCAGTTTTAAGAAACAACTCAATAACTCAAACTATTCTTGGTAAAAAACTAAAAAAAATTATACAAAATTATTTTTTGAAGTTTTTCGAGTAATAAATATTTTAGAGGTGTGGTATTTCAAAACTATCTGTACAGTGAAATTTTGAGATTGAAAAAAGATTTTGAATTATATTTTATCCTAAAAACGACGAAATTGTGTTTACTTACTTAAATTTGAACAAAATTACAAAACGTCTTAATAATAATACTTAATATTCAACCTAAACAATATATTTTAATATATTAGTAATATTGTTCTTATATTATTTTCACGTAATTGTTATAATAAGTGTACATTCCTACCAAAGAGTGAGCCACAACTAACAGGACACCTCGAAGGAACAGCAAGGCAGAGGAAATGAGCAGGGCGGCTGAGATAGATTTATTGAAAGATAGAAAACGAGCCAAGATTGAAAGCTGGTAAAGCTGGAGAGAAAAAAAGATGGAAAAATGATTAAGTTGAAAATGGATGATGGGAAAACGATGAAGGAAAGAAGCTGATTTATGAGGAAAACGAAGGTGAAACTAGGAGGAAAGGAGGCGAGGAGCAATGGAGGCGCTGGAGCCCTAAAAAATGAGAGAGTATGTGACTCTCAGAATGACACTGTGACTCCACGTAATTTAAGGGGGTAAATTTGTATGTTTTTACTATTTTTTTAGGTATTTGATTTAAGAATATAATATAATTTATTTCTATATATAGAATTCAATTTTCTATTCTTTTAAACCTTAAACATATGATCAGTTTCTTCAATATTTTGAACCTGTATGTTTAATGCATATTTTCAAAGTTTCTTTTACTATATTAATATTTATTTTTTAATTTTATAAAAATATATTTAAATTAATAAATAATTTTAAATAAATATATATTTAAATTCAAACATACTTAAAGATCATAAATAAAATAGGTTGAAAATCTAGTTATATATGAAACACGGTGGAGGGTATATATAATAGGATTTGTATGGTATCAAATACATGCTAAAATATAATATTAATTATATTTTAGTTAATATTTATTTTTAATTAAAAAAATATTACATGTATGTAAATTGAATAAAATTATGATTAAAGTATTAAATTTATAAAAAGATATTTAATATTAAATATTTAAAATCTAAAATCTAAAATCTAGTGACGTTATTTATATATAATTTCATAAACATTAAACATAAAATTTTATTTAACGATAATGTGTATCGAACAATTATATATATATATATTAACTTTAATGGGAGTTTAATTATTATAGTGTAGAAAATAAACTAGTGTTGCTTTTGATTTTTATATAAGAATGATTATGGAAGTTGTTAGACAGCAGTTAAATGATGAGGGAGATTAGATATTTAAGTTTGGCTTGGACGTTCCATTATGAGAAGGTGAAGTGTAGTGATCAATTGGTTATGTGACTCAATCCCATCACGTACAAGTTAGCTTATGCATCATTTTGTAATTCACTTTGTATGAAACACGTGCAGAAGCTTCTATATATTACCGCTTCTATTACTTCTAGAGATCGATCTTATTTTAAAAAAAAAAATTTAACTTATTTAATTATATTTTTAAATTACTGAGTATATAAATTTGGAAGAATTCAATAATGATTAAGGTTACTATTGTGATGCAAATCTTATATCATCTTAAAGTCACCTCTAACTAACGGACAAAAAATTGATTGAAATGATTATTATTATTTTATTTTATTTTATTTTATTTCAAAAAAGAATAAGAATAAAATTTAACCCAAACAACCTCACTTACCATCTAAACCAGTTCACTTCGGTTGAAATGCTTTTGTTTTCCTCGTGATTTTGACAAATAAATGTTGAACATGTATTGAAAAATAATAAAATTTCTTACAATTAATTTTTGTTAATATTATAACGAAATAATTTTTTTAATTTATATAATTATGTTATTATTGTTGGATTAAATTTTTATTAATAAAAAAATAAATATTAATAATAATTTAAATTATGATAATATATATATCACCACACAAAATCAATTAATTAGCATATAGCAAGAAAGAAAAAAATATATATAATATAATAAATTAATAATTAATAATCATAATTCACATTGCATTTTATTGTTAGATGTCATTTTGTAGGTTCAAATATATTAGCCATTAATATTTTACGGTATCATATGAGATTTATTTATTTATAAAAGATTAACAGTCCAAGTAATTAATCCTCGTTAAATTACTTGCCAATTATAATGTAGTTGTCTTCGTTTATATATACAAATAGAAAGAGATGAATTAAATTAGACAAACTTAGTTTATAAATTGTCATCTATCTCATGGATGAGATGTCAGTTCCTAAAATCACTTCAACAAATCCCACGTTTTAATTTGCTGTTCTAGGATATGTTTTTTAAGGTACAACAAAAAATTCAAAATATGCAACAATATTTCATGTACAAAAAAATTGTTGTGAAAATCTTTTTCAATCTTTTAAGCTATGTTTTGTTAGAATTACTAAAAAAAAATGGCATAAAAATGCCAAAATAAGTAGCATACTAGTTAATTCATGTTAAAATCAACATTTTCCAATGCTAAAAAAAAATTACAGTAATGAATATTAGGATTTAAGATCTAAGGATACAAGAAGAGATTGAAATTCTTTAATTACATTTTTTTAGTTCTTCAAATGAGGATTTAACATTCTTGACCAAAAAACAAAGTGGATTTATCATTTCTTGCTATATGCAATTTATTGTTGTTGTGGCTGACATTTAATATTTAATTGAGTAAAGGTGATTTTATTACTTTTATTTATACAAAAATTATTATTTAATCTCTTAATTTTAAAAAATATATCGTTTAATCTTTTTATTTTAAAAAATATAAAAATATATATTTAATAATTTGAAAATTATTTTATATGAAAAATTAGTAATATCTCTTTCATTTCGCTATTTATCATATAAAATTATTTAGTTATGTTTTTTAAAAAATTTATTAATACTCCTAAAAGTCCTTATGTTCTTTATTTTTATAAGTAAATTAATGAATACATTTTTTTTAATTTAAAAACGAAACACACTTTTACTAAAAAAAATAGACCCCAAGACATGCATTTTGATCATGCATAACAATATTTTCTATAATTGTTGTAATTGTAATAGAAGTGTAAACTTTGATGCTGATAAGCAGGAACATAATTAGGAATATTATCTAGAGGGAATATTAAGTGTAAATTGAATAGCAAAAATAAATAATCTTGACATCACTTGAATGACTATAATAAAATTTATAAAATTTTTCATCTAATTATTATAAAATAATATAAAAAAAATTATTGTTGATGTTTCAAAAATTTATGAATTTTAATATTTTTGAATATTATACTATAAATGTTATATATTAAATGTATATTTTTATCCACTTAAAATGAAAATTCAAAATTAAATAAATTAAGTTGTAATAAGACTAAATAATATAGCTAAATATCTATGCAGACGAAAAAATGAAAAAAAATTAAACAACATAAATTATAATAAGCATGTAAAAAACTTTAAGTATATGAAAGAAAAATAGATAAAATAAATATTTTATTGTATAAATAATAATAAATATTTATATAATTATATGTGGTGTAATATAGAATGATTAAATTGTATGCGAGATAAAATACATTACTTTTTAAGAAAAAATTAGGAAAACTAAACTAGTTAAATTTTTAAAAAAATTACACCTTTAAAACTTGTAACTTCAAAAATATTATTCATTATATCTAATTTATACATTTTTATTATTAAAAAAAATATAAACTATCATTTCACATTAAACGTTATCTAATTACATATTATTTAATTTAAACTATAGACATTTAAACTCATTCAATATTAAACTTTATTCAATTGAACATATTTAATATTATTGAGATATTATTTTTATTATTATGTATAAATTTTATGTGTTATTTGATGTAATTTTCTTAAATTTTATGAGAATATGTTAAACATTTATCACTTTATTAGAATCAAGTAAGTAAAAATTGTATATTAATAAAATAATAGGAAAAAAAATATGAAAAATATAAATAAATAAGTAGTATAATAAAAGAAAAGAAAAAATAATATTTAAATAATAAATTTTTAAAGGAGTATTTGTCTAAAATAAAATTAGATTTTTATAATTACAATAAAAATATATCTTTATTGAAAAGTTAAGAGGGACACGTCCCCTCTCACTTCAATGTGGCTCCGTCAATGTTCATAAGCATGCAGTGGTGAAACTAAGTGATGATCGCAGGGGGTAATAGCACCGTTAAAAAGTTTGAGAAAAAAATTGAGTAATATCAATATTAAATATTTATAAAATATTTATTTATTAATTTAAATATTATACTAATTTTTGTGACTCAACCTACTTATTTTTAAATATTATTTTGATAATTTAGTATCTAATTTCTCTAATTTAATTAATTTAAAATTCTAATTTTTTCAATTTAACCAATTTAATATCCTAAAAATATTTAGATTAATTTAATTAAAAAATAAATGATATAATATTGATAAAATTAAGTAATATAATATCTAATTAATCAAAATATAGAAACGAGAACACTAAATTAATCAATTTAATTTTTAGGAACTAACTCAAAATTAATATGACAATTAAAAAGAAGTATTAAATAACTTACCAATTCAGAATAACTTTCATTCATTATTCTCGTAAAGTATAATTATTGTGATAATAACTTTTATTTTAAATTTTACCATAAAATTACTAATTATAATTGAATTAACTATATAGTTAAATTATATAAGTAATGTTATAAATATGATGATTTTGAATTAAATATATAAATAATTTTTTTATCAAATTGAAAAGATACTTTACAATAATGTACTATATTATTTTTATGAAAACTAAATCACCTTAGTTTCATCACGTACTTAAAATTAGGGGTGAGCATCGGTTCGAAATTGTAAATTTTAAATCAATTCGAATTCGATTTGATTCGAAAATTATTCAATCTAAAAATTATTCAATTTGAATTCACTTTAAATGCCAATCTGAATCCGATCCGTTGTACATATCAATCATAACAAATCCGAATCTGCCAATTTTAAGTCAATCTGAATCTGATCAAATCCAAAAATTATTTAATTTGAATCCACTTTAAATGTCAATTGATCGGATAGGATCAAAATTTTAATTTTAATATATTAAAAAATTTACATAAATAAACAAATTATAAAATATCAATCCAATCTGAATCGCTATAAATGTCAATCCAAACATAATCCAAATCTGATATAATTTCAATATATAAAATGAAAAATTATATAAAATAAAAAAAATCTAAAATAAAAATATTTTTCATACAAATTAAAAAGTAGATGACAACATGATTAAAAATAATTCAACAAAATAATCAAAAAGAAAAAAATCAACATCAATTACATAATTTAACTCCAAAAAATTAAATATTAATTACATAAATTAACTTCACTGTACAAACATTAATAATAACAAAAACTCTTTTTGATAATCATTCAAGATTTAAGTCGCCAATATCATCAAGAACAACTGCATGATGAAAAATTAAAAAGTTAAAAATATACATAAATAATGAACTAATAAACATAATAATATATATTTGATAACAAATAAATCTATATATATTTGAAAGTTTTATGCAATATACCTGATAACATCTGCATGTTGTCCTATCCCTTCTATGGTAAAATGAGTTCATGTTTCACTACTAGATCTAAAGGAAATTTTTTTACCTTATTCTTTAGAAGCAATGCATCAATACAAAAGTTTGGAATTGTAGTACTTATAGAATCTTCTTCTTGAGTTGGTTGTGTTACAGTTTCATCTTTATTTACTTCCTCAATCACATTAAGTGTATCATTATCTTTATCTAAAGCCATTTGTATAGTTGTAGAAAAAAATATTAGACATTTACAATAAATAATTGTAAAAATGTGCACATAGATATGAGGCGATGTTGGACATGATTGATTTCATGTGATTTAAAATATGTATTGAATATTTATATATAATATAACTAAAAATTTAATAATAAGAATGAACTGTTCAATTAACATGCACTATTTATAAAAAAATGTTTTATGATATTGGTTTTTATAATTATGTAAATAACCATGATTTATTATAATGCTGACATTTGTTCCACCAAGCCACGATAAATCTTAATATTTTAAAAGTAGCTTAAAAATTTTTGTAACTCAATTCAAGCATGAAAAACAGAGTTTTTTTGGGGAAAAACTTTGGACAAATCTCCTTTGGCATTTTGGCGTGCCTGGATATCGAAAAATTACATGAAATCATAAAAAAATTCGTCCAAAATAGACCTTCTAACACAAAGTTATGACTGTTCAAAGTTTTCTTATAATGTCATCTAATTTGTTATACAATACAATCACATTTTTACTTAGACTCGTAATTTCATCTCATAACTTTTGAAAATTACTATAAGAAAACAATAAATCACATAATATGTTCTAGATAGCTTATTGCTTCACACATTCATTTGAAACAAAAGTAATAACTATCAATAGCAATCAAGCATTTGAATATTAGATCTAAAATCAAAATTCAGAAAAAAAAAGTTCAAACAAATATAACCTTTTATTTGTATTGTGATGAAGAACAACGAACAGCGAACAACGAGCAACAGAAGCAGTAGAAAAGTAGCATCAGAGAAGCAAAGAAGCCCTAAAGTTTGAAACCAATAATGGAGGCAAGGAGGGAGAGAGAGAGAGAGAGAGAGATGGAGGCAGGGAGTGAGGGAGAGAGATAGAGATAGCTGGGAAAACATATTAGGTTTTGTGTTAATATTAGAATAAGAGATACAATAAAGGTTAGGTTAGGTTATTTAATTAGGTTTATTAATTATTGTATATATATATATATATATATATATATATATATATATATATATATATATATATATATATATATATATATATATATATATATATATATATATATATATATATATATATATTTAAATAATATATTAAATATATCGAATCGGATCAGATTATACGAATTTGAATATTTGTAATCCGAATTCAAATCCGACTTCGAATCGAAACCACTCAATTTTATCGAATTTTATCAAATTTTTCAGATTTTTTGGATTGATCGGATATTTTCCTCATCCCTACTTAAAATGAATGAAGGCAATTATCATCTTAAATAAAATATTGCTCCTCTATTTCTATAATAATAATAATATGTTGGCTTGTAAGCTCATATTTGTAGCCAAAGTACGTAGATAACTACTTCTAGATTTTACATGGATTAAAACCAACTAAACAAAACTTTAAATCATACTGACAAAACAAATTCATGTTACGTATAGCCTGAGTTGTGAAGATAATAGTGTTATAATGGGTCACAAGTAGCTCATATAACTATGATCATGGTCTTGATAAAAGCCCACTGGGCTTCGGTAGTTAACATCGAGTGCGAGCTTTTTATTAAGGACATGATATTTGTGGAGAAGCATGTATAACTACCATTATCTTTATGTAATCAGTGCAGTTTTTACATTATTCAGTTAATCTCAAGTTTCATCTTTAATTTCTTTAAAAAATAAATATTTTTTATATACTAAAAATATATATACCATATTTTTATACAGACAAAACAAAAATATTTTTATGTTATACTTAAAAAAGATAAAAATTACAAAAAATAACATTCTTAAAATTTATAACAATAAAAATATTAAAAATATCTCCTTGGTACGATTCATGGGTGTCCGGTGACCAACACAAGAAACTACTCTACCCAATAAGAGATCCATTAAACTAGAGCTTGTAGAGATTTTTGTTATGTTTGGTTGGATGAAATATAATAGAATCAGAATTGATTCATTTTATTTTTGTATTTGATTGAGTTGAAAAATAGGAATCAAATCGAATCTTAAAGAAGAAAAAATCAGAATTTTTTCTCCCCTTTAAGGAATCATGATTTTATTTTCATCTCAATTTTTTTTTCAATTTTACCTCAACTCCAAATATAATCCAAAACCCAAAACCCTATTTAAAAAAATAATAATTTTAATCCTTAATTTTAACCCACAGATATAATCCAAAATTCTTAAACCATATTTAGAAAAATAATATTTTAATCATAAAACTTAACCCACAAATATAACCCTAAATCACAAATCCTAAATCTTAAATCCCAAAATCATAAACCCTAAACCCCAAATCCCAAATCTTAAAACCCTAAACCCTATTTAGAAAAATAATAATTTTAACCCTAAATCTTAACCCACAAATATAACCTTAAACCTTAAACCTTAAATCCCAAATCCTAAATCTTGAAACCCCAAATCCCAATTCCTAAACCCTAAATCTCAAATCATAATTCTTAAACCCTAAATCTCAAATCATAATTCTTAAACCCTAAATTCTATTTAAAACAAATTTAATAATATATTTTCTTTTTAATTAATAATTATTTAGAAAAATAATGGTTTGAATAACGTATTTTGTCGAATAAAAATAATAATTAAATGATATTATTTAAATTTTATTGAATACGTAGATATTAAGATAATATATAATATTTTATATTTTATTTTATTTATAAATTAAATATTATAATATTAATTTTTTATTTAATATTAATGATTAAATTAAAAGATATTGTTTTTATTATTGTCCTTTTATTACGTGAAGTAAACGCACTTTAAAGTATTAGTCAAAATAGCAACCTGTTTCAGTGACATGTTGTCCGATTACACTTCGGATCGTACAAATAGTTTCATATGCACCTTTACTTTATGAGAAATGACCACACATACTCCCTCTGTAGACCCAGTAAAGGACCTTTGAACCACAATAGTTATAATCACTTATTAGTACTGTTACATGAAATTATATAGTTTAAATTATTATAATTTAATTAAATAAAATTAAATATAAAATAATATGATAAATTATTTTAAGTAAAAATATATGTATTTATCATAAAATATATTATTTTTATGATAATAAGTTTTCAAATTATTAATTTTGTTGTTTTCTAAAAAATGACGTGTATTATGTATTTGAGGATTAAAAAATAAAAGTAAAAATCTACGAATAAATCATGCCATGCAATTTTGATGTCTTTTTTTTTTTCTCTTACTCTCTCTTTTTGGGGTAAATAATCTTGTGGTCTCTGTTATTAGATGAAAATGGTTTGAGCCAAACATTACCGATACTGTGATAAAGTTTGGCATAATCATTTCAAGATGTTTAGAAGTTATCGCGATGGGCCACTTTCGGTGATCCACCTTGGACCATTATTTTTTTTATTATAAGCTTATTGGTGTCCATCTCATACTGAGAAGTAACGTAAATAATGGAATTAACACCCTCAAATTATCTAATTTTTAAAAAAATTACACTTAAAATATCATAATTACTAAAAAAAATATTTGAAATCCTCTGATATGATGAAAATAAACAATTAAATTTAAAATGTTATATTTCATGTTAAAATAATGCAAAAAAAACCAAAATATAACGTGGAGGACTACCCAACCTGCAAGTCGAACTTTTTTTTAAGGAAAAAAGAAATTATGTATTTGATTTTTTTGTTTTATAATTTATTACAAATGATACATCAATTGATTTATCTAACTATTAACTTACATGAAGGAAATAAAATAAATAAAAATAAGTCACTCAATTATTAATTAAAAATATATATTTAAAGTATAAGTTTTGAAAAGAAAGAAAAAAAAAATTCAATTGTTAATTTGGGGAAAAAAAGTCAATGTACAACATACAATTTATCCCTACACAAAAAATGTTAAATCTATAACTGGTAGTCGTCCCCTCATCTATTTTTTTTTCATGGATGCATTTTTACTCCTAAAAATTTGTCATAAAATTTTTATTTTAAAGAATTATATTATATACATTTACAAAAGTTATTAATTTGATCCAAGTTTAAGTCTTTATTTATTTAATATTAAAGGTGGATTAATAATTCAGGTGGTGTGATTCAATAAAGTGATTCTTCATGCTCATCGTTATAAACTTAAATTTAAATTACATTCATATAATATTTTTTTATTTAATAAAAAAATAATCGAAGTTTAAGTACAATATAAAAGTTACTATACTTAAGTATGTCTTAAAAAAAATTATGGTATTTAGGAGGCTCATCTCTCATAAATAACAGTGTTAAAAAAAAGCATTGAAAAGGCCCAAATTCATCAATTTTTTAAATTACATAATACAAAATCACATATTTAGTTACATGGGATGGGTTTAATTTTTTTAATAAATAAATAATTTTATTTTCATATAATATTAAAAAATATATATTTATTTACGTTTTGTAAAAATGAAACTGTTATAATTATCAAACAAAGGGTCAACGGCAATGATTAAAATTCCACGTTGGAGAATAACAAAAAAGCAATGTAAAACAGTTACAACAAAAATTACCCGCAAAGGATGCTTTCTATTGTTATTGATCAAGCTTAATTTATACCTTGAATGCACTACAAGAACTCCCTTGATGCTTGCTGATTTCGAGCCAGCAAACACAAGAGTTTAATTATCACAGTTTGTTGGACTACATACACTATCACTCTCTCTAAGTCCACATACAAATCATTTACAAATGAAGCTACCTAGCTAACTCTCAATTAAGCTGAGAGTAATTTACACAATATATACTTACAGGCTTAACACATTCACCTTTTAATCTAGTGTTCCTATACTCATCATAAATTGCCTTCCTATTGGTCACTGCGATATCAAATCTCACAATAATTTTAATGTTTAATTGATTAATTATTATGATAAATTCATTAATTATATTAATTTAAAGTTAAATTTTAACTTTAATCCTTAAAATTTATTAGATTATATACTTTGGTTATTTAACTTTTTGTAGTAATATTATTTTCACTATCTTATAAAATTTTATAAACTTAATTCAAATTTAAAAATTAGATTAAATTATATTATAACAGTTATAATTAATTTATTAAAAAAAATTACATTAATTAATCATTTAATTTTTAAAGTTTAATATATTTAAATTTAGATTAAAACTTTAAAGTTAAAAAGGAAATGGGTGTAATACTACGAAGAAGAAAAAAAGTTAGGATACAATAGTAATAAATCTAATAAAATTTAATAACCTTAACTATAAAGTTTATGAAATCGTAAAGAATTCGAACCCTTTTTCATTTTCAGCTGAAAACTCAAATATGACATGCTTATAATTAAGAGTCTAATTAATTAACCTGTGTGTTTTATTGCATAAAAATAAGGATTTTGTTAATATATTTGCTAATTATTAGTTACTCAATGCAATGCAAAAAAAATGACATCCTTGAATTGAATGTTTTTTCGGTAGATTTTTGATATCTATATTTTTAAATCTCAAATTTAAAACTTATCTTATATCATCATTAGGTTGCAATAACATTTATAATTAAATGCGGTTACCGATGCCGTAATTATGTGGTGGAAACAATGAATTAAGGTGAACAACAAATTTCAAACTTAAAACTTTACGTAGCTTAGTGTCACGACCTTAAATTTTCAATAGCGATCGTGCGGCACTTAGCACGTTCCGTTGCACTAAGCTTGTCTTTCCCGAACGAATTCTCCAAAGAGATTAGAAAGAGAGTTTGCAAAGAATGCTTTGTATTGCTCTAGAGAGAATTTATGTTACAATTTCCCAAGATTTTCCAAGATGAATACAAATAAAGACCAATTGGTCTATTTATAGTGTGGCTTCCAAGCTTAAGAATATGCCACCACTTTCTAGAGTCTTCCTAGTCTAGAATGTACAAGGGAGTTCTAGATTTATGTACAATGTGCCACAAGGCTCTAGGACCTTCTAGCTAACTCTAGAGTCTTCTAGGTTTTTCTAGCTCCTTCATGCACGTTCTAGGATGTTCCGTAAGCTTCCAGCGGTTTCTACATCCTTCCCGAACCATCCGGCACGTTCTAGAATATTCCAGCCCATTCTAGCACTCTCCAGTGTGCTCTAGAATATTCTAGGGTCTTCAAGCTTGAGTTGAGTCCGTCCAACTCTAACCTTTTCTAGACATCTCTAGGCCATTCTAGAATCTTCTCATGTAGAAAAGTCTAGATCCTTTAGACAAGCACCATTTGTTTTTGGATTTTACGGGGCATTCTGAGCGGGACGTGACATTAGCTATAATAACTTCTTTCACGCACTGTAATATTAAGCAATCTTTACTTGCGTCCAAAAATATTTTTTTACCGATTATAATTTTATATAATAATAATATATTATAATATAATTAATGATAAAAATAGATGAAATGAATCCTCTAATAATATTTTTTATCAATCAATTATTATTTTAATTTCATTTGTAATAAAATTTTATTTAATAATATATAATGTGTACCATTAGATGCGTTTTAATTAAATTTTTAAAATTGAGATTTAAAATTAATAAAGATTAATAATGAAAGATTAACAAAGGATCCGAACCCGGTTAGTTTATACATTGATATTTAAAGTTAATAATAAAAAATTAACATAATATCCGACCCAAAATTATAATAAACATTAATTCATGTAAAAAAAAATACAATTCATTCATACATCGATAATAAAATAACTATGATTACTTCTTAGCTATTAAGTTTTATTTATTAACACTAGAACGGTAGGTAGGTTTCATCAAATTAGCTGCTTTGATTGTCCCATAAATGTAAATTTCAGCAGATAATAATTATCCTTTGATTTTAGCTTTTTTATTAATATTTTGAATTTGGGTAACTGGCAAGAGACGAAAAGCAGTATTCCCTAGCCTCAACAATTTCACACGGCAGAAAAAGTCAGCTTCCGCAATATTGGACAACGACTTTTTATTCCATGAAGATAATAGAAAAACATTTAATTGACGAATCAGAATAAAAAAAAAAAAAAAGGGAGAAGAGAAAGTAGAAGAAATAAGTATGAATGGACTTGGTCAGAAGGAAATCCATCCATGTTCAAGATTAATCCAAACTTTTGGATATTTGTAGTTTAAAAAGGCAAAATAAAATACGACAAACAAAAAACAAAAATAACTTTTCTTTGGCTCTCTCACTCTTTACGTGTCAAACAAATCGCCGAAATCCTCATCCGATTAACCACTCTCAGAGATTCAGACGTATTTGTTGACTCCTTTTCTGGACTGTTATCAAAACACGTAACTCCAAGAAAAAAAATATAAACTCTTTGTGCTTTTTCACTTCTTTTCCTTTATTTTTCTTCTTTTGTTCTTTTATCACTATTCACGTATTGCTTTTGGGCAAACATGCAAATAACATTGATATCATCTCGCCTTTACTTATCAAAAACTCAAAATATATCATATCATTTAAAGAGTATTTATCCCTTATAAGTATATTAATATTTAATTTTCTAAATAAATAAAACATATAAAGATACACTGCATTATACACATAACTTAAAAAGTCTTATGTTTTCGTAAGAATGCAAGCTCACATGACTCAGAAGGATCATAACTCTGAAACCAATTAATATCGAACAATTAATCCTTCTGTTTACAACAGGGTGAAAGATATGAGATTATCCGCTTTGATCCATAATTATAAGTTTAGCGAATTTATAATCATGACTTGACAAGTTAAACGAGATCTCACAGCTTTACTTCTAATAAGAAATCTCAAAATACATTATGTCATTTAAAGAGTACTCAAGTTCATAAATAGTATGTAATATGTACAAATAAAATGCATCATGCAAAAAATAAAACTATTTTTTTTTAATTTTCGGACTCGTAAAAGAAACAAAATAACTAATTTGCATTCTAATAAAAAAAGAAAATAAAGAACACATGTATTTTCCCTTTTTTTATAACAAAGGAGAATTAAAGGAATTCCCTACAACAAAAATAGTAGAAAGAAAAAAAAATTGTTTTGTTTTTTTTTCTATGGCTAATTAATCGATGTTACTAGTAGTAGTGTTTCCACTGGTGGTATTAATATTTTCATGACTTGTGTTGTTGTTTGGATGAGCAGTACTGGTACCACTTATAATAGAAGTGATAGCGGCTGCTAAAGCTGAAGTGAAATTTGGATCAGCTGCAATGGCACTAAGTACATTGTCACTTAAAGAGTTATGTGTTTGTTGATGAGCTGCAGGAACTTCCATTCCAGACTGAGACATTTGAAGTCCAGAGAATTTTGATTGATTGTAAAGTGCTTGATCAAATAACTGAGGGAGCAATACTGAAGCATTATTGGCCAAAAAAGTGGTCGTCTGAGATATTGGATTAGGCAATGTGATGTCGAATTGGGTTTGTGGTAAAGAGTTTGGTGACTGAGTTAAGTCCAATGTAATAGTTGGAAATGGGGCTGAAGCTGAGATAGTTGCCATACTTGAAGAATATGGTGGGAGCATAATTCTAGCTTGGAAGTTGGAATTCGTTAGTCCATCTGCACTCGACATTGACCCTGAAAGTAGCATTTTCGCAGCCGATGATGTTGTTGATGCCATTGCCATCGCTGCCGGAGGCAATGGATGGTTGTGATTACCTTCATATGTTGTTATCAGAATTGTTCCATCTTCTACACATCTTTGCACCTGTTAGATTATCATGCATATATATTCAATGTAATTAGCTAATGTACGTGTGAATACACAACAATATATATATATATATAACATATATTAGAATATTATGCTAATAATTATAACTATCTCGTGTTAGTTTCGTGTCTATTTGGTTAATAATTGACGATTAAGAATTAGCAGTATTTTTTCAATGATTCTTATTTTTAATATTTATTTAAAAATATGTTTAATTTAAAAAAAATAAAATATTAATATAATTTTTACGTTATCATATTATTTGAAATATTAATATTAATTTTTATTTTTAACTATTTAGCACATGTTTAATTAAAACAAAAAATATAAAAATAAAAATAAATAAAATTTAATTTAATTATTCAAAATATTATATATTTTATCATTAAAATTGTATTTTTTTATTGTAATTATATGTATATAAAACAATAATACCAATATCTGTTAGGTTTGACATAATCATATTTTTTGTGATTGTAATAACTATTATCATTCTCAATAAGTTCATATCTTAAACCGTTTTAACTCTAAAATTTTTACTAATATTAAATTGATATATTACTTTCATTTTTACCTCACTCAAAATATATCTCCATTTCATAAGCCCTTCAAAGCTTACCTCCTAGAGTTCGTCAGACTCATCTTATTTTACAAGTTAGAGCTAGTCAGACTTAGCTTATTAAATCAGTAAGAAATATTAAATTATTGAATATACCAAAGTATCATTACTTGTTCAGGGTACTTCACAGCTAAGTTATAAAGTTATAATTGTACTAGAAAAATTGAAATTGAAACATTAAAGGAAATTAAGTAGTAACATACTTGTTTACGAACAGGGCAACCAACGGCCATGGTGCATCTATAATACGCTCGAGGACATGGATTTCCCTTTGCTATCTTTTGTCCATACTTTCGCCATTGGCATCCATCATTTATCTTAATTACATATAAAAACCATTATTCAGTTTTAATTAATTTCAAAAAACTAAGTGCACAATATATAGAATTATTAATTAGTCAGATTAAGAAATATACCATAAGAGCTTCAGTTCGAGCTCTAACTGAAACTCGGGCTTTCTTCATCATAGAAGCCTCAGCCTGATCATTAGATGGAACTTTGTTATTAGGACCCCAACCTTGGAATTGTAATTGATCTTGGCTTTCCTCTCTTACAACAATTGCCTTTTTAACTTGTTTATATTCCTGATGATGATCACCATTTTCATTTTTCATACAATTGTTTCCTGCAGATGCTGATCGTCTTTCTTCAGAAGATAGTGAAGGTTCATTATCAGTATCTGCTACACCAAGATCCATAAAGTGTCTTGGTATTATTGCGCCTCCACTACCATTTTCGTTATTTATTATATTCTTGTTCTTTTTAATTTCCTCTACACCTTCACTTTCTGAGTTTTGATTTTGCATCAAACTCACCGCATGCATCTGAAGAGCACTGTAATTTGCAGTAACCTGATTTAGCATCTCTTTTAAACGCTTATTCTCCCCATTCATTCTCTCCAGCTCAGCATGTAGAACACTCATCTGAAATCATTTATAATTTACAGTTTCAAATCTAAATTTCAGATTCAATTTATAGAAAACATAAAATTTCCAAAAAGAAATTATATATATTAATACCTCAGTTTTAGCTTTCTTTTCTTCTGAATTAGGAGATGTACCATCATTTACAATTCCCCATTTTTCACGACTGCAGGTGTTTGTAGTTAGAAGATTCAAACCAGTCTGTCAACATAATTAACCAAAAAAAAGAAGAACAAATTAATAAAAATAATGCTATTTCCAACCTTAGAAGAAAAGACTAGAGAGAATTAAAAATGGTCACTCACGTTAACGTTGAACTCTATCTGATCAGACGGATCATTAATGAAGTCTCTTGTTCTAACAGCGTCAGTAGAAGAAACAGTCTTGGTATCTCGTTTTCGATCGTCGGCAAAAAAGTCCATCTCATCGTTGACGATCCGCTTGTTATCAGAAGGCTGTGGCAGAAAATGGTGGTGACGGTCGTCATGAGAAGTGTTAAGGTTGACTGGAAATCGGAGAGTGGTGGAAGGAGGAGGAGAAGGAGACGTATGAATTGTGGTGTCCATAGAAGGAAGTCTCTTTCTTAGATATTGGACGTTATTATTAAGGATAAAGTCCTCTTCAAATGAGTTGAGGACTACAGGCTTGTGGTGAAACAAGCCAATCAGATCCGAATGAATGGATTGCCCAGATCCTTTAGCCATAAATCCAGATAAAATTAGAGAGAGAGAGAGAGCGCGCGCGTGCTTAGCTGAGCTGAAAAAGAAAATTTAAATACTAAAGACTGTAGAGGTGATATGTGGGAGTCCATAAATTAACGTTGCAATGGACTCGGCAATAAAATGGGGTTGATACGTTAGAAGAAGATCCCAAAAAGAAGTAATAGTTGTGGTCCCGTTCATATTTGTAAATTTTTCTAATGCTGATTTTGTATTATTGTTTTCCATTGAAGATGAAAATAGGATATTATTTAATGGGATTTCCTAATTTAATATTACTTTTAATTAATAAAATATACTTATTTGAATCATATTTTTATAATGCATACGCACGTTGGCAAAAAATAAAGAACAAACATATCTTAATTTTTTTTCCCATCAATGAACCATCTCACCGTTTGTAATTTATGAGCATTAAAATTATTATAAATTTTTTTAGGTGTTAAGTTCAGATAAAAATCTTAATTTTTTCTCATAAAATCATATATATTTTTTTAATTTTCTCTAAAACCTATAATCTTAAATATAATTCGATTTATTTAAGATTTTTGTTAGACTCTTTCTCACTTTTTCATGATTTAGTTACGTTTTGGTGTTAAATTGAAAAAAGAAAATTGGGTTGAAAATGGTTGAATATTAATTTTTTTATTTTTAATTATTTTAAAATTGAGATTTTCCTTTAATTTTTGTCCTGATATATATTAAAATATCTAATTAAATATTACTTTTAATGTGTTAAAATATTACTATGAATTAATAATTTGCATGTATATATATATTTTTTATTAAATAGGAGCAATATTAAAACACATAACCCTTATTTACTGTGGGAATGCATGTCAGATAAACACGCCAGACTATATGCTGATGCTAATGCTTTCCGACTTTTTCTTTTTAATTTATTTTTCTAGTGTGATGCTTTCCGTGGACTTGTCTATGGAAAACTATTGCTCGTAGTAATTAATTACATATACTTACAATAATTATAATATAATGTGTTAAAATATATTGAAAAAGTTAGTAATATTGATATTTTAGTAAAATTTTATATGTATTGTATAATAATTAAGGTAAGTTAAATGTTTATAAAAATATTTATATTTTATTTTTTTTCTTTACTTTTAAAAGAGAGTATAAACAATAGTCATATTATATTTCTATACTTATTTTCTTTTTATTTCGTGAGTGAACATCATATTTTTATTTGGAGATATCAATTGTGATGAAATATTTCATTATTTTATAATATAATTTATGAATTTTATGAGTTTATTTTATTTTATCATTAATAAATTATGATGATATATAATATGATATCTTATTTGTTTTAATAAACTTAATTATGATAAATAATATTATGAAAATAATTAAATATAATTATGAATTTATTATAAACAATTTTAAGTGAGAATGGATGAGATGAGATGAGATGAGATATGATTTATATTAGATGTGACAATTTTAACCCATAAATATATTAAAAATATTAAATAAGATTTAAAATAAGATAACACATTTGATAAAAAATTATTTATTGATTATGAAATATATGATGCCATAATATTTCATACTAATAAAATTTTAAATTATTATGATATTTTTTTTAAAATAAATATCTAATAAAAATTAAAGAAATAAATCAATTTGATCGATACAAAATATATTATTGAAATAATTAATAACTATTACCTTTTGATGTCTCGATTTTTATCTTACATTCTTATTTAAGTTACATCTCACTAAATGCCGGACTTAGAGAGTAGTTATTTAATCAACAACTCTTTAAATGATTTTTTAGATTGTTCCAAATAATTTGGATAATTAAGGTGAAAAAGGTACGTATATATATATGTTAATTAGACCGAATGTATTGCAAATTAAAAAAAATTACATAATATTTTTGTCATATTAATTATTTTTAATAGTTATAACAATAATAAAATATTTAGTTGGATACTACCTCTGGTAGGTTGCTATAAAATTAATGTGGATAATGCCGTAGTGTGGGAGGCGAGACTGGTTGGGTTGGGATGCATCGTTAGGAACCATTCGGATGAATTGATGGGCCCTATACTATATAAAACGGGAGAGTTTCATTGATGGCACCACAGGTAGCGGAGTTATTGGCTACGTAGCTTGGGTTGCGTCTCAGTTTCGAGAGTGGGCTAGGCAAGTTATATTGCTCATGCTATATATGGTTATTTTTCCTCTGTAAAGTACAATTCCTTAAAATAATTAGCCGATCAATTTTTTAATTGTTTTTTTTTCTCTCATTATTATTTATTACATTTATATTGCGATTTTATCTTTAATATTTTAAATCATTCCATTTAGCTTCAAACATTTCTAAATTTGAAAAATTTAATCCAAACTCTTAATTTTCATTAAATTATTTTATAATGATAAATTTAACTATGATAGAACTAGAATTTTTAATTAATTTGGTCTTTAAATTTATTTTAAAATACATTTTATCAATTTTTAGTTAAACGTAATATGGTTAGTTGAATTTAGTAAAAATTAAATTGTTAGAGTAAATTTATTAAATTTAAAAATGTTAGAGACAACTTTAAATTAGAAGGATATGAATTTAATTAAAATATTTTAAATTATTTGGGACAAATATTGTCTTATTATGATACTTGACAAAGATTGCTTTCACTATCAAAAAAAATTGTGTTACATATTCAATAAATTTATTAAAGTTTTGTAACAAAATATTCTATTGTTAATGATATTTCGTGGAATATGTGCGAATCACGTAAGGAACTCGAGCAACCTGTGGTGCTGGGACGCCAAAGTTGGATGGATTTTCATAGTACGAATATATATATATATATATATATGTAAATATCTTTTATACAATTTTAAACAAATTTATCTATGTATTTTAAAATAATAATTACTATTATTTTAATTTTTAATTTTTAATTAATATATGATTTATTTAAAAAAATATCAATTAAATAATAAATTATTAATATTTAAATATTAACCGTTGTTTTAAAGAATATTTAAAATATTAACTATATATTCTATTTTTAAAATAATAATAACAATAGTTTTAATTAAAATAAATTTTAGTGGTAAATTTTTAATAAATTAATTTATATAAAAATATTTTCCTTATTCCTTTCTGTACAAATTAAGATTTAAAATTCTTTATAATTTATAAATAATTTTAAAAATTAAAAAAAAAATTAATTTTAAGACTTCAATTCTAAAAATTTATGAATAATTTTTATAATCGTAGATGGAGAAATTAATAATTAGCCAATCTCTTGAAGATGACGAAAATTTCTTAATATTATTGATTGTTTTAAAAAAATAGTATTTTTATTCCGTAATCTTTGAACCTTTTACAAAAATCATTTTATTAATCACTTTATATATATATATATATATATATATATAAAGTCATAAAATTCAAATCTTTTATTTATAAAAAATTATGTAAATTTATATTAGTTAAACATAAAAACATATATATATATATATAACAAATATTTATTTAAATTTAAAAAAAAATCTTAAAATTATCATTATTATTTGTGTGATTCCTAATTATTTAAAATAATAATAAAAACTTAAAATTATTATTTCACGATACAATTTAAATAATGTGTTTTACAATATATTATTTTTATTAGTAACGGAGACATGTAAATTAATTAGGGTGGATAGACATAAATGTTAATTCGATGTAAATTAGTTTTCAATTGTATCCTAAATTGAATGGTTTGAAAGTAAAAGTGAAGAAAACGAATCGCCTTCTTATATATCCACCCTCCATTTTAGTTTGATAATTAGTTTCCAAGTTGCATGCATTTTCTCCATGAGGGTCACAAAAGTAATAAATCACAACACAAACAAATAATATATAAATAACTTATTTTCTTCATTTCAAATTCAATATTTAATTTTTCTTTTCAATAATTATACGTGACCTAACTACCTTTACAAAATAAAATAATATGAAAAGATCCTAACTTTGCTAACTTATAAAGATAACACACACTTATTAATTAGAGGGGCACGGCGTGGACAATAAACTTTTATGTTTGGTATAGAAATTAATGCACTTTCAAAACTTGGACTTCTTGAACCTTTTTTGACTCCTTTTTATGGGTATAGCCAGAGTCGCTCTGCTCTTTAATTATTCTTGAATAATCTTTCCGGCCTTCCCTTTCTTTCTTTCTTTCTTTCTTCATAATAATATAATATGCATGGAAGACAAGTTAGGCACTTTTGCATTCTTTTTCAACAAAACCAAAAAGGTATGGAAAAGGAGAAGATACGTAGATGATTATATAGTACATGGTTTCAACTTTCAATCAATCAAGCAGGGTCCAATATATAAAGGGTAGGATGCAGCTGTCCAAAGTGAAATTTATTTATTTATTTATTTATATTTATTAGGGAAGAAATAGAAAAAAAGTGTTTGTGTAAGATATATTTTAAAGTAATGTTTCATATCATTATTTAATTAATTTACTTTACCCTTTATCTTTCTTTTTTTAAAATTTATATTAATAGTTTTTTTCGTAACATTAATTTTAGTAATATTTTTATAACATTAATTTTATTAGAGTAACTGTAAATGTACGACAAAGTAATTCTCCTTCACATTACCTAATAAATAGGCGGTAGTATTTCAATTTGTTTGGCTGGCGGAAAGATAGTAACAGCTAATAAACGTGATTCAATCAATTCGTTTTCTAATCACTAGTACATATATATATATAACTTTTAAAATGATATATAAATTTGTATAGTAGGTATATGTTATTTGTGGGTATTGTGATATGAGCTAATTTGTATAAATATTATTAATATATATATATATTGTGGGTATTGTGATATGAGCTCCAACTCCACTAATTTGTATAAATATTATTAATATATATATATATATATATATATAAATTATATCATGTTATATAACAAATTATTTAAAACATAAATTATTTTTTTATTTTTAAAAATATATATAATATTTATAATGAGCGTAAAAATATGTATAAATTTATATATTATTAGTAGTATTTTTTTAAATTTTAGTATATATTTGAGCAAATTTTGCTTTTGACCTTTTGATATGCAACTTCTCTGCAGCCAATCGTCACGTTTACACACTCTAGGTAACAATTGACAGATAATAACAATAATAATAATAAATTAATTTATTGTTTCTAACTTCTCTGCAGCCAATCGTCACGTTTACACACTCTAGGTAACGATTGACGGATAATAACAATAATAATAATAAATTAATTTATTGTATGTTCTTATTTTGAAGAAATATCAAATTATTATTTATATAGATAAATTAGGTAAATTTTATATATTTTTGGAAAATCTATCACACGGGTATCTTTTTATATATCGTTGTTATTTTGTAAACAAGAGTTATCGTTTTTCGTACAAATAATTTTAACAAACAGTTTTAATAAAAAAATTTAACCATTAAATTGAGTTAATTTAACAACAAATATATCTTTTTGTTTGATTTATTTTTTATTTAATAATTATTGATTAAATTTAAATTTTTAAATATAATAATATTTACATAATTGATTTAGATTATCATATGTTTAACATGATTTGTTAATACAATTGGTTATATTTATTTGTCTCAACCATAAATAAGAATATAACAAATGTATTTAAAATACTGTTTGAACACAAGGAAGGATCTATTCCTCGATTTTTGTAGAATACAAACCTTGAGATACCCTAACTTAGAAGTTAGATTTTACAAGTATCTTTACAAGTTATAACATTGTAGAATGTTGTAGAATCGACCATCTACTCGATCCCTCAACATGGTCGAGCCTAAGTTAATTTATGCTTATTATTATATCCCCTAACACGCTGTGATGTATACTCTATATAATCAATACATTTATATATAATACCATATATATATATATATAAATCTTGTATCAAATCAGAATAAGGGATTCTCATCCTTTAAGATTTCTATAGTTTTGACTAGATAATCTGATTTGATATGTTATAGAATGAGAATCTCTTGTTTTGATTTGATACCAGATTCACATATATATATATATATATATATATATATAGAATATTATATGTATACGTTTCGATTATATATGGATACACATCACGATATGTCAGGAGTATAATAGTAAGCATAAATTAACTTAGGCTCAAACCAATAAATGATTAGTTCTCGAACATTTCATAATATTCTAGACTTGTGAATATGCTTGTAAAATACAGCTTCAAAGCTAGGACATCTCCATGCTTAAGCACTATGTCTCAAGGCTAGAGCATCTTAAGACTCTGGTATTGTATCTCAAAGTTAGGGTATCTTAAAGCTCGAACACTATGTCTCAAAACTAGGAAATCTTAAGATTTAAGTACTAATCATTCCTTATGTTTAAACAAATTCCTTATGCTTAAACAAATATATTTGACATTTCAAATATGATCTTGGATCTCTCTTTTTCTGGCCTTTCATAATTGCCTAGACATATTTTCTTAACTACAAGGTGAATGATAATTTCTGTTCATTTTTTAAATATTACTTAATTTTACACATATTTTTGCACGATAGATGATATTTGTACTCATAATTTTTATATTTTATCACGTGTTATAATTATTTTAAAATTAAAAAAAAAGATTAATTTTTAAGATAATATTAACATATGATAAAATTTAAAATAATATAAAAGTAAAAATAACTATAAATTTATACAACTTAACTTATCTATAAAAAAAATTATTGACAATTTTACCAAGATAAAGAACGAGACTACAAGAGACATAAGAGGCTACCTTATATTTAATTGATTTAGATTTAAAAAATAATTATTAATAGAGTGATTTGATCTGATCATTTTTTAACATGCCAAGTTACTGCTATAATCTCGCATCAAGTATTAGCATAGATTAAAAAATTATAATATATTAATAGATAATCGATAAAATTGAATATGAATAATATAATATATGAGTATGATTTTATAGTATTATTTTAATCAAATTATTAAAATATTAACAAATTTAGTATATTGTGGATGCTATCAACTATAAAAATTAATTTTTGTTATATATTAATGAAGTTATTTTAAATGTTTTTTTAGATTAAATAATATTTTAATGTGATTTGAATTTCTAATTTAAAATGTAGAAGGGGTGATGGTCAAACCACTAGTTGAATCATACATAAATTATAAGGTTTTTTTCGAGTGAAATTAATCTTGTTGGGTCACTAGATGACAAAGAGGAAGAGAAAAATAATGATAAGCATGATAGTGCAAAGAATGGTGATGATAATAAAAATGCAAGAAACATGCTCTAAACATGATCGGCATTTAAGTCCATTCACTAATGAAACTAACTATATAAATGACACATAAGAAGAAGACTACATGTGTATAGTTATCTTTTCAAAAACTTGTGTTATTAGAAAGAAATACATAATGAGACATCATAAAGGGCACGATAATATACCAGAATCAGATAAAAAAAATTATGATTATAAGTTTATCTTTAGTGAGCATTAGTATAAATAAAAGTGATTTGTCAAGTAGTATGAGATATACATAATGCTTATGAAATCTTTGAAAACCATTCACAACAATTTCCAAATCATTGGATTAACACACAACTGACCTTTTTAAGTCCATCGTTAGGTGACAAAGAGGAAGAGAAAGATAATGATTAGTATGATAGTGTAAAAAGTGACGATGATGATAGAAATGAAAGAAACATGTTTTATATATAATTGATTTTTAAGTTCATTTACTAGTGAAACTAACTAATAAATAACACATAAGAAAACGATTATAGATATATAGTTGTCTTTCTAAAAACTTGTGTTATTAGAAAGAAATGCATAATGAGATATTATAGAAAGTATGATGATATGACATAATCAGATGAAAAAATTATAATTGTAAGTTTATTTTTAATGAGTATTAATAAAAATAAAATTGCTTTGTCAAACATGTATTTTATGTTTTTTTAAACTATAAAAATATTACTCTTAAAATAAATAATTATAACAATAATTATTATTATATTCACATCATAAATTTGTATTATTAAAAAAAATATGATATATCATTTTATTTTGAACGTCGTTTAAATTTATTTAAATTCGTTTAATATTGAACGTCATTTAATTAAACTTTGTTTAATTTATTGGAGTGTTATTTTTATTATTATAAATTTTAAAAATATTATTTTTTTCGTATTAAAATAAAAATTATCCCTATTTTTTATGATGACATCGTTTTCAAAGGCTTTGTAAATTTTAAAATCCAAAAAGACTTTATTATAATTTAATCACTTTGGAGTCCACAATAACAATATATCGCTTTAAAAACATGCTTATTATATAGCTAATAATTTAATTGGTAATCTTAATTGTTATACATTATTTTATTATGTATAACAACTGGAGATATATAATACCACTCATCCTATATGTCAAAGTTCATACAAATTTTCTCTGCCTATTCAAACACACCTTCGTGACCAATTAGTTAATGACAGATTGAGTTTAAAAAAATAGAAAAAATACTGTATCATATTGATTTGAGAATGATACTAATGTAATATTTATATATATAATTTGAAGTAAATACTAGATCGAAACTAATTGTTTTTGTTCGATTGGAATTCGATTTGATTCTAAAGAATTTAAATTTTTTTAATTCAAATAACTTTCGATAATGTAATCAATTTGAAATAATTCAAACCCAAATAAATTGAATTTTTTTCAGATCAAATAAAGTTAGATTAATAATGAAATTTATTTATGAATTATTGTCATATATAAAACATAATATAGATAAATTTAAATTTTGAACTGATAATTTTGTAACAAAATTAATTATTTATAGTTACAATTAAAAAATAAAAAATATGTTTACACAATTATTAAATTATTATAAATATTTATATTTATTTTTTAAGTTAAAATAATAATCTAATGAATTATAATATACATAATATTTAAATATAACTAAATATAAAATAAAATACGTATTTATTTATAATTAAATAATAATTCAATCTGAATTAGATAGAACGAATTATAAAATCTGTTAATTCGAATCTGAACGGATTTTATATTTTTCAATCTGAATCCAATCTAATTATAAAATTTATCAATTCAATCTTATTAGAATTTAACGAATTAGATTAAATTTTTAAACTTAAAAAAATTGATTGAAATATTTGCTAACTCATGTATAATGTATCATCAATCTTACAATAGTTAAGATTTTTTTTTTGGGATTGATTTAGCCCATAATATATGTAAATTCTACGAAATTTACATGTTTTCTAGAAATTTAGTTAATTGAGTTAAAAAAAATTAACTTAAAAAGAACACCTATGCATTAGCTCTGGTAGAAGGGAGGAAGAAACGCAATTGATTTTTGTGGCAGAAATATATAGCTCGTGAGAATTTAATGTAATTATCCTTTCGTTAATAATTTATGAATTTGTTAAGGACCAATTTGCCTTATAATATAATCAGTAAAAGCTGAAATTTTCACGAAGAAATGTTCTTTAATATCGTTTTGAACAAATATTAGTGAAAGATCAGCATTAAATTAGTTTTTTTTTTAATAAAGAGGAAGAGTCAGAGCCACAAAGTATGACTTCATGTAATCCCAGTTTGTCAGCCCCAAATAATACTCCATTATGATTCATGACAGTCATCAAGATCGACTATAATTTGATTTAGTTAACTACCCAGTAATTATGTAATTATGCTAGCTTGCTTGGATACATCTTTGATTCTTCATACAATGCATGCTTACCCTACATACCGCCTACATATACTTGTAATTAATTCACTCTTCATTATTTTAACTTATCGATACATTCATTTATTTTATTAAATTAAAGAAGTAAACTTTAAGAATTATGTACGTACGTTGCATTTAAATTTCAAAATATATATGAATTATAAATAATTCACATGAATACGTGATTATAATTATCAACGATATCTCCGTCATCTTTTGAAAAAAAGAAAAAAAAAAGGACAATAACTCTCTTCCATATATTGTTTTGGAATACAAAATAGAGTAATGATATTCACATATATATATACTCTTTTTTGTTATTGTTAATTAAAATGTAAAAAAATTCAATCTATAATTGTTAGGTGTAATGTTCTCAATTAATAAAGAACTTGCAAAGCAACTCCATTAAGTATTTAGCGGAAAAAAGAGCATAAATATTAAACGACGTAAATAACAACATATAATTTTTTAATTATTTAATAATGATATAATTATGAAGATATAATTTTAACATTAATTTAAATTTATTACTTTTTTTTAATATATTCACTCTATATCTTTCTTATTATAAATTTTGAAATAATAATATGTAATCTCTCCAAAAATCTTAATACTATGTAGACTTCAACATGTTATAAAAAGCCAATATCTTTTATAATGGTCTAAAATTTGTGTGTTTTTTATTCTTAAATTCACACAAAGAGAATTGCATCCAATATCAATAAAAATGAACATTAACATTTTTATTAATAATTATACATTTTTATTATTATTGTGATAATAATAAAAAATTGAATTACGGTACCCTAAAAAATAATAACATAAAATTATTATTATTATAAGATTAAAATTTAATTAGATCTTGGACGTGATTTCACACTAAACTCATAATCAAAATGTTTCACTCTAAGTGTTACTATAAAAAATTTTAAGCAGGCATCACCTGAACTTTTTTTTGGATCTACCTTATTGAATGTAGTGGAGCTAGATCGGGTTCATTCAGGATCTTTGCTTATTGATCCAAATTTACAGTAAAATCGCACATCACATTTAACAAACCCATGGCTAAATAAAATTATATATTCAAATATATATATTTCATAAATTGAAGCGGAAATGACGCATACTCGCAGTCAACATGTGATAAATTGAAAATAAACATAATAAATTCATTAATAACTATTTTATATTAAAACAAAATGAAAATTTTATTGTTATTTTTATAATATCATACTACACATTATTCAAATAATATGTGCGTAGTACAAGAGTGAATATATAAAAAAAAATCGTGTAATTAATATTGAATTTTTTATATATATAACTTAAAGTTAAACACCCATAAGTAAACACGAATCCAAAACTTCTATATATTTAAGTTTCATGTTTTTCGTGTGGTTGGCGATATTGACATTCATTAATAAGATAAGAATTAATATTAAAGGTATTGCTTATTTATTACCTTTAATTAAATTTCATTGCAAAGCGGTGGCCATTATTTAATGATCTGATATATTGAAATTCTTGTGAGGGAGCTGGACCGAATTAAACCATAAGCTTGTTACGCAGTCCCAGCCATTAATTAGTCTTCTTTTTCCTATTAATTATTAAATTTCAACTTATAACTTTTCAACATATAAATCACATTTATGTAATGAGTATTTTTTATGATATAAATATATTAAAATAATTATTAATGAAAATAATAAAATTTATTTTTCAATATATAATTAATTATCACATATAATAATATTACTAACTATACATTTTCTTATATAATAATTCAATTTGTTCACATCATGTAACCTCTTTTTCAAACAAAAATATTTTATATCAGGTATATTAATCAGTATAGTATAATTTTATTATTTTATATCTCCAACCCTATATTTCGTTACATACATGCATGCGTGAGCTAGCTAGCTAAACAATTAATTCCAAGAGTGTAGCCACGTTGTAGTTCAATAAATGTGTTGACGTGTCATTAAAATATAGCCGGCAAATACAAATGTGTGGGTAAAAGTAGTGAGATTTTGTTTAAAATATTGGAAAATTTCTTATTTCTCAATTACATTATTCATTTACAAATTTTCTTTTTTTATTATATTAATTTTACATTATATTTTGATTATACAATTAAATATATAAATAACTTTATTAGTAATATTATATAACACTACTCATAAAATATACTAATCACTATGTATACACCAAATCATATATATCACATTTAACTTAATTTTATAAATGACATTATATCTACCCGTAAATATCAATATATTTATTCGTATAATTATAATTTAATTTTAAAGTATATTTAATATAAAAAAATAATTAATTATATATATATATATATTAATTATCTTTTAAAGAGTGAATGAAAAGTAAAAATAAAACACTAATAAAATAATTGATTCTATAAGAATGAATTTTAAATTTATAAATTATTTCTTAATGAAAATTTAAAAAGAGAAAATTAAAATGTTTATGATCAATATAATAATTGTCTATTATTAAAAATTAAAAAAAAAAGCGAAAAATTTCATAAATATGTGTTAAATTTTAAGTTATTTTCTAAATTATATTTAGTGTAAAAATAATTGATTATATCTATAATTATCTTTAGTAGAAGAATTAATAAAATAAAAAATGAAAATGCTCTTAAAAGATTTGATTTTTTATGGAATATTTTATTTTATTTGAAAAAAAATAATGAAATTAACAATTAAAAAAATTGAAATGACTCATGAAAGTTATAATAATTATCTAGTATTATGAAATTAAAAGAAAAAATCAAATTTTTACTAAATTAGAATAATTGAAAAAAAGGTTTATGATAAGTATCAATATATGTTCTCATATATCATAATCCAACCACAATTAAGTTAAGATAATTTATTTGGGATTGATTTGTGTTACTAACTCTCCATCCTTACCTTTAACCTAAATTCGAATTTCACTCATATAATTTTGACTTATTTAATATAAAAAGTGGACTTTAGTGCTCTTTAAGAAAAAGTTTAAATAATTTATTTTTTAAATTATATTTAATAAAAAATAATTGATTATATGTACTAATTATATTTTAGTAGAAAAATTTAAATGTTAAACCAATAAACTCTTAAAATAATTGATTATATAAAAATATTAAAATTTACAAATTATCTCTTATTAGAAATTTAAAAACGAAAAATTAAAAGATTTATGATCATTATCTATTATTATCTTATTTTATACCTATTACAAATGAGTGTGATTATACTAAAGTAAAGATAATACCATTTTATCCCACACTAAAAGTATTTACTTAGTCACTTTAAAGTATAACATATCTTAGATTACTGTTGGTGTTCTTTTATTTTTAATAAAATCTTTTTGTTTAAAAAAAATTAAATTAATATTTTTGTTGGAGTTAATATATATCTCAACAAAAAAAATAAAATAAAATATTTTGAGATGATGTTTGATCAAGAGTTATAACTAATTTTCAATGATAAGAAATATTAGTTAATGGTAGTTTTGTTTGAGTCGTGGCTAAAAACAATAGAAAAATAAAGAGCCAAAACATTAAATATATAAGTCAAAACTACTAAATATTAAACGGTCTCTTTTGTGGATGTATATTGGTTTTTTGAAGATGTGACATTTACACAGACATAAAGAGAAAATCAGTTTGCTCTTTTTGCATGAGTGTTAGATGAAATAATGTCAAAAAAATGAGTTTCAGAACAGCTTAGTGTTTCAATTCTATATGCACCTATAAATCTTGTAATATTTAATAAATTTATCTCATGTTATGAGTTAAACTTAAAAAAAAATTGATCATTAAAACAAACTTTTTGACCATTAAACAAACGTTTTGATGATTTCTTATATAGAATTCAAGCAATACATGAAAGTAGGATTCAAACTATTATATATATATATATATATATATATTATAACTTTTACATTATATTAATAATCATCCAGCCTTCAGCAATCAAGATTCAAAATAATTACTCGGAAATAATTTATTATATTTCAATTATTTTAAAAATATTGATAAATCAATGAAATTTTAGTACAAACAAGTTTACTTTTAACAATGAAAAGTTAAATATGATTTAATAGGACATTAAAACATGAGTATGAATATCAACAAACATAAATACCAATAAATGTAAATGATGTGTAAATCTATAGTTGTCATGAAAGTTAAATTAAAAATAACATAATTAGAAGAAAAGAAGATAAAAAGGTAAATGTGATAATCTTATTCAACCAAAAACAATTGATATTTATAGAGTTGTTTAGGTAATATTAGTGTGTGAGATGTGTGAGATAAGCAGAAGGTTTATGCATGTGATTACAAACACAACATAACATTAACAATATTCTTAACACCTTCCCATATGCTTAAGGTTCCTAAATAACCAAAAGCTTAGTCCTCAGCTCAGAAAATTTTGGCACTTTCTAAGACCTTAGTTATTATGTCTGCTATTTGTTCCTACATTGGGGTAAACTCAATACATAACAAGTGTTCCTACATTGGGGTAAACTCAATACATAGCAAGTGAACCAATGCCTTTTCACTTAAGAAGTGAAAGTTTATCTCTATATGCTTTGTTTTAGCATGATAAGATGTTTAGCAAGGTAGTTAGCACTTATGTTATCACAAAATATCGTAGGAGCTTCAAACATATTTACACATAGTTCTAAGAGAACTTTCAAAATCCAAACAATCTCACAAACAATTAAATACAAAGCTATAAACTCAACTTTTATGGAAGATCTTGATAACATCTTTTGTTTATTGGAATTCCATGAAATCAAAGGGTGACCAAGGTATATACAATACCTTCCCGTGGACCTTCTGTCATCGTGACATGAGGCCCAATCATCGTCATTATGACTCGTGAGAGTACGATGATTGAAATGATACAATTTCAGACCATAGTGAAGAGTTCTTTTAAGATACTTCAAAAGTCTCTTTAAAGCTACGTAATAAGTGTTATTAGGTGAATGTAAAAATTGGCACAACTTATTTACGAGAAAACTAATCTCAGGCTTTGTAAGTGTGCAATATTATAATGCACCAACAATAATGCGATATATAGTTGTATTCTCAAGAGGTATACCATCTTGTTTGTTGAGATTATGATTGAACATTATAGGAATATATAATGATTTAGACTAATGAAGCTGAACATTGTCTAAGAGATCCTTAATATACTTGGCTTTGTTACCTGTGATAAACATATCACCCATGTAGATCTATAACACAAGAAAATCTACATTCTTATCATAGATCATTATGAATGCATCAACATTTGAACAATGAAAACCTCAATCAATATGACAAGTGTTGAGCTTTAAATACCAACCTCTAGAAGCTTGCTTAAGAACATATATAGCCTTTTTGTGCTTGTAAATATGAAGTGGATACTAAGAATTTTCAAAGCTCTTAAGCTGTGCCACATACATTTTTTTTCAATGTCAATATTAAAGAATGTTATATTCACATCTAGTTGTATTACAAGCCAATGATGAGACAAAGCCAAGGAAAACACAATGCGAATGGTGGTGGGTATAACCCTAGAATTGAAAGTCTATATGTAGTCTATTTCTTAAGTTTGTTGAAAATATTTTACCACAATTCTAGATTTATACTTATCTAGAGACCTATTATCCTTTAATTTTGTTCTAAAAACTCATTTATTCCCAATAATATTTCTCCCTTGAGAGGGTTATTAAATCCCATATGTTAATGGAAATGAGTGAATCATACTCACTTTGCATTGATGCCTTTCACTTAGGAATTTTTAGAGCTTCTGTCACAGAAGTTGGTTCAGGAAGAATAAGAAAAGCTATCAAAGCTTTGGGTTTATAAATTCCTTATTTGCTCGTGTAAGCATTACTGGGTATTTGTACTTATGTGTAGTTAATTTATGCCTAAATTAGGTTCATGTGAAAATGGTAAGTCAATTGATAATTTTATACCATAGGGGTAAAAACACATGTATATGAACATATAAAAAAGTATTAAGTTGAAGATGATGTTATATGATGAGCTAAAGGTATAGGTACATCTGAATCAAAAGAACCAAAACAAAAGGAGAATTAGGACAAAATTATTGTTCAGAGTTAGATGTGGTTTTTACAAACAAGCCATCTTGCTCAGTACAAGCAAAAGGTGGCTTATTAATGGTTATAGCAAGTATTTAGGGTTGCTATTAGGAATAGTAAGTGTTAAAAAATTGGTATTGGGAATAACAGGTGTTGTAGCACTAGTATTGGAAGGAGTAGTATGTAACTCTAATACTATTTTAGTAATTAAAGAAGCAAATTGCATTAAAGGGTCAAATTTTTGCATAGTATCAGAGTTATTTTAATATTGAAATAAATTGTAAACAGGTCTATAAGAGGGTCTAATAGGCATAGAAGCTAAATTTGGTATACAAAATGGGGCAAAAGTAGTGCTAGGTCTTGAAATAGGTTTGGACAAAAAAAAATCAATCTCATTGAACCTCACATGTCTAAACACATATAATTTCTTTAAGATTGGTTCCATGCACCAATATCTTTTATGTTGGGCAGCATATCCTAACAACACATAGGGTAATGACCTTAGTTCCAACTCATTGCTATGACAAGGTCTCAAAAAAAGGAAGCAAATTCAACCAAAAATCTTGAGATAAGAATAGTCAAGATTGGTTTTATATAACAATTTACAAGGGCTAAATATATTTAAGCCTCTAGATGGAAATCAATTTATCATATGTACTGAAGTTTTGAAATCATAGTCCCCACAGGATATAGGCACACTAGATCTCATGAGCATGGCTAAACCTATTACCATAACATATCTATTTTTTTTTTCTCTTAACCACTCCATTTTGTAATGAAGTATGTGGACAAGAAATTCTTCTCACAAAACCACCTTAGATCGAGTGTAATTCAAGAGATTTTAATTCAACACTCCCATCACTTTGAAGTTTTTTAGCAGAGACATCAAACTACCTATTAAGCATTGATTCAAAATGTAAGAAATAGTAGTAGCTTAGCCTTTGTTAAATAACACATAAAGCCATTGAAAATGTGTGTAGTGATCGATAAAAAGAAAGAAATACTTCTTGTTATGTATTAAGTTAACAAGAAAAGAACCAGGGTCAATCCATATGAACAATATTAAATGGATTAAGAAATCTAACATGAATATTTTGAAAAGCTAATTTTCGTGACTTACATAATTGACAAGCACTACACAATTTATAATAGCTATTAGGTTTCATAACTTTATTTATACTAAGCATAACATATTTCACTACAAATAAGTATGGGTGTCCAAGTCTACTATACCACAATGCTCCACTAACCTTATCTTTGTTGTATTTAATTGAAGTGTTGATGCCATGAGGTATCTTATATAAGCCACCCTTAACATTTCCCTTCAAAATAATAGTCTTGGTATGGAGCTCCTTTACAAAAAAATGATAGAAAAGAATTTCACACTAACATGATTGTCTTCACATAATTGGTTGATTGAATTTAAGTTTTTCTCAAATTGTGGTGCATATAATAGTCCTCTTAATTACAACTTATGCAAATGGTAGGTAAAGTAATATTTCCTACATATATAATAGTGATTTGTGATTACCTAACCTTGTGCTCTCTATTGAAATAAAGTTTAATCTTATTTGAAATGATGTGTTGCACTTGTGTCTAAGAAACATTGATTGTGAAGATTAGAAGATGACATAATAGTTGCAAGAAAATCCTGAGGTTGTGTGTTATGAGGGTAAAATGTATTATCTACGTCAAGGGAATCAGCTATTGTAACTTTATTTTTATGAGTGCTTAGAATTTGAGACAAAGGTGATTGTGGAAGATGTATTCATAAGTTTTGATTATTGAAAGGACCACTGTTCTTTGATTAAGTGTTTTTGAAATAAAAACAAGGTGTTGTATGCACATTCTTTTTTTGCAAATTTGGTACTCAAAATTTGCAAACTTAAGGTTATGAATCTTGTCGACATCATTTCCTTGATTCACAACATTTTTAGGTTTTATTGAAGATGAAACAATATTTTTAGTGTTATTTGGTTTATTTCTAGAACCAGATCTAGAGGAAAGAGAATTTTGAGAATTCTTAGAGTAATTGGCATAGTTAGTATGAATTAAATCTAGATATGGAAAAATCATCATCTCTCATTTCCTTTCATGAATTCTCGTTCGTGTAAACACCTCATCAAGAAGCAACAATATGATATCCAGCAGCTAAGATGTGATCAACAAGATTCTTAGCTACACTAATGTACTACTTTATAGTCTATGTTCCTTTCCTCAAAGTTTATAATATTCACACGAGATCCATGAGTCAAACTCGAGAATCATCGTTAAATATTTTTGCTAATGTAGACTAGTACTCAGTTGTTATGACTTTGACGATCAAATGCGTAGAAAACTCGATGTGAGTGAAGTCTAGATCTAATTTTTTACGACGTTATCCAACCTATGTCAAAAGACTTGGTCTAGATTTGTATCAAACATTTCACAAACTTGAGAATTTCCTCCATCATTCAATACAGTGATAGATTTCATGATTAGTTTTGGAGGTACAATGTCGAATTGATTAATGAAAAATTGAATTCCAAAAATAACAATAACTTGCTTCAATTGTTTGCACCAAATGAGATAATTTAATTCATTAAATTTTATTGAGAAAGTAGGATTAATACGATACATAGAAAAAGTTGAATTCAAGCTTGAAGTTCTTGCAATAGAACTTCCATTTTCAGATGTATTAATAGGCTATGGATTTACTATGATCGCAGATGATATATATGCATTTGTATTAGCAATAAGTAAAGCACTAAAAGAAAATTGATTTGCCATTGTACATGGCTCTTATACCATGAAAGTTAAACTAAAAATAACAAAAATAGAAGAGAAGAAGAGAGAAGAGATGTAAATGTGATCATCTTAATCTACAGAAAATAGTTGGTATACATATGAGTATTTATAGAATTGTTTGGGTAGTATTAGTGTGTGAAGTGAGCAGAAGGCTCACATCATATGCATGTGTTTACAAGCACAACACAACATTAACAATATTTTCAACAAGTCAATATCAAATTTGTGTATATTATTTAAGCTAGGGAAATGAACATTATGAATAAAGATGAAAATATTGTGCCAAGACATTTGACTAATCAAGTTTGGTTAGATGTACACTTAAGTTACTTAAAAAAAAGGTAAGGAATAATTAGAGCATATTTTATATGGGGTGGGGAGTTATAATAGCTTTTTTATATTTTTTTAGTTAGTACCACATTTAAAAAATATATATTTTTAAATTAATTTATCTATAAAATAATGTGTTATTTAAGTTCATGGAAAATGTGTTATATTAGTTTTTTTATGAAAAATGTGTCAAGTAATGACAAAGTAAAATTTTCATTTAATGTTTTATTAAATATAACGAAATAGCATATATGATACGTATAAGTTTATATTTTTTGATAGATATATACGCAAATAAACTTTTTTTTCAAACTTCAATAAATTTTTAACAAAACTTAAACAAAATTTTTATTGTCTAATATCCAAAGTCATACATTAAACAATTAAACTTTTATTTAAATTTAATCGAAAGAGTTTATTAAAAAATGAGTAATTTTTTAACTACTAATCACTTCAATAGATATATGTTTATTAAAAAATTCAAACATGTAAGTATCATATGTGTTATTCTATTATATTTAATGAAAAACTTGATGGAAATTTAATTTTATATTTGCCTAACTCTTTATTCACAAACATAAGGACATAAAAACACAATTTTCTATATAAGAAAAATAAACAATCATGTAGACATGTTGAATTTGATTTATTCGCTTATTATATCCACCATTTGTATTGTTCATTAAGATCATGAAATAGATGAGTAAACGATTAAAGGTATCATATAGACTCTCATGCTTAATTCAATTTCTTATAGGATTTAATTGATAAAATTAGGGATGAATTTTTAGTAATTTTAGAAGATCATAACCTTAATGGTGAGTATGAAGGCCTATTTATAAGCTTGATTCAATGAAAATATCATAATATTGTATTGAATTATTAGTATGATAATATCAAAATAATAAATTATTTTCATATTAATCCTAATATTTATGATTTATTGGTATCTAAAAATATGAAATCATAAATATTTAATTCAAAATTAAGAGATAATTATCATAAATAAATTTCATTTAAAATTCAAATATCACTTGAATGTTCATTGATCTTATATGGACTATACCTATTTATCTCTTTATAGATGACTTAGACCAATCAAATGAGCTAGTCTTACACAATCAAATTTCCCTCAATAAGACTTAAAAAACGAACTTACAAGACATTTTTTTCTTATATATATATATTTGTGTGTGTGTGACAATGACTCTAGATGAACTTTTGCATTTATTATTACCACTATGCATAAAAGTAACAATTCAATTTCATCATTTTTATATAACATAAAAATATCATAAATATAATTATAATCACAACAAAAAGAATAATATCTTATTAGATATCTAATGACACTAGGCATGTATAGAATATAACGTATGTACTTAGTATAATTATTTACATGTTAGGAGAAATTTTCACCAAATACATGTAACACCTTATAATTGGTTCACATTGTTATTGATTGGATAAAATAGATACATTTAGCACATGGTCAAACCTCTATTCTTGTTTTGGTATCATTTTTGAACCTTATTTTCAATTAAGATACATGAAATACCATAATTTAGGTTACTAATACCCTTTTTATCTAAATTCAACAGTGATCTCAATGAATTTGGGTAGTTTAAAGTACCAATATTGTTAAAATTGACCAAAAACATGTACTAGTAACCTAAATATAGATATTTTATATGTCCCAGTTGATAAAATGGTCAAAAATGGTATCAAAATAAGAGTATGGGTAGTCCAAAGCTACGAACCCTTGGTATAAACTACTTGAAGCAAGAAATGTTGAATAACTTGAAGCTCGAGCTGTTGCGCTAGCTATTAGTTTGGCCAATGTTTTGAATTTCAAGGTTGTGATAATTGAGGGTGATTACAAAATAATGGTGTAAGGTACTTTATTTTGTTTGTTGATGATCATACTAGATTTCAATGGTTAATCTTGCTACACAATAAGAATTAGGTGGCTCAGATTTTCTTGCACTTTAAAACCTTGATTGAAAGCCAACTTAATAAAAAGATTTAGCAGCTACAACTGATAATGGAACATAATTTAAATCTTTAGAATCTCAGCTATTCAAGAAGGTTATAAGAAGAGGATTACCTACCTATATACTCCTTCTCTGAATGAAGTTGAAGAAAGAAAAAAAAGCACATGGTGAGAACTGGGTTGTCAATGATGATTAGGGGTGGCTTGCAATAAGATTTTTGGGTCTATAACTTCAAAATTGCCATGTATTTGATCAATAAAATGCCTTCTAAAACTCTTGGACACAAGTCTTCCTTTGAGTTGTTTTATAATCATAAGCCAAATTACAAGTTCTTAAAAGTTATTGGGTGTTTATATTTTCCCTATACAAGACCATATTTAAGCTCGAAGTTGGATATGAGGTTTGTGTGTTTTTGGGCTATCCTAAATATCAAAGGGTTATAATTGTCTTGATCTAGCCACAAAAAGATTGTATATGTCTCCTCTTGTAGTGTTTCATGAATGTGAGTTTCCCTATTTGTCCACTAGTGTGTCACCTTCAATTCAAGCTTTAACTTCTCAAGCATATAATCATACTCCATCACTTGTGCATTTTGTTCAGCTACCTCAATCACATGGTCAAACTAAGACAATTTATAATGTCTTCAATCCTACCCAAAGTCATGTTATGCCCAGTGATATATCTACTGTTAATATTACACCTTTCCAACTTATTTCTAGTACAAATTCATCTTCTTTATTAAAACCTCGTAATACTATTATAGATACTTATCTAACACTTAAAACAACATCATTTCCTGAATCGTGTGATGATAATTGTTTTTCACTTCCTTTTATTTGATCCATTTCATCTATCTCATATCTACGTTTTTTACCCATTTCTTTAGAAATTGCAAACAATCCTTGTCCAAGGCTATTTGATCTTAATGGAATTAATCTTACGACCTTTTTTCCTCATTTATCTCTTGTATCACAACCAAAAGTTATCAATAATATGGTGTCCCATTCTCAAATACATAAACTTTATACCTATGATAGTATACATAGTATGCATATAATAGCCAAAGGTGGAGCTTTTAAGCCCAAGGCCTTAAACCTAATAGTTAATTTACTTATTCATACAATCGTGAAAGAAGAAATGAAACATAAAGAATGAATGGATGCAATTGGTAAGGAATTTGAAGCTCTTATGAAGACTAGAGTGTCGAAACTAGTACCACCTCCTAGACAATGGAAAATCATCAGTATTAAGTGGATTTTTACTATCAAATTGAAACCAAACATGCCTTTAGAAAGGTACAAAAGTGGGCTTGTAGCTAAGGGATTCCTTCAAATTGAAGGCATAGATTACAATGAAACATTCAACCCTATAGTGAAACCTACATCTATAAGAGTAATCCTTATAATGGAATTGTCATGAGGATAGGTAGTAAGAAAGCTAGATATGAATAATGCTTTCTTGACTAGAGAATTAGAGGAAGAGGTTTACATGTATTAAACCAAAGGCTTTGTAAATCAGAAGTTTCCTCACTATGTGGATAGATTAAAAAGACATTGTATGAGTTGAAACAAGCCTTTAGAGCATGTTATAATAAGCTCGGTAGCTATCTATTTCATGGATAAGAATTACCCAAGCTAAAAATTCTATAATGATATATGATGATGGAACTTAGTAGTACTCATTTATGTTGATGATATTTTAGTCACTAGATCAAGTACAACCTATGATCAAGAAACTATCACTAAGCTTAATGATGTATTTACTTTGAAGGACTTGGGTGAACTGGGTTACTTCTTAGGCATTGAGGTTACTAGAATTGAAGGGTTCCTTCATTTAAATCAACAAAATTATATTACACAAATGCTTGACAAAATCCAATTAACTGAAGCTAAACTAGCTTCAACACCACTTTTTCAAAGAAAATTTTGTCTAAATATAATGGCCAATCATTGATAGATATAGATCCTTATAGGTCTATAGTGGGGTCGCTTTAGCATTGTACATTTTCAAGATCCGATATAACTTTTCGATGAATAAGCAATGTTAATTTTTGCAATATCCCACTGATGTTCATTGGCAAGCTATAAAAAGACTTCTTTGATATTTGAAAGGAACCATGTGGTCACTATAATGGCCTATACAGATGTAGACTGGGCTTCATAAGTTAATGATAGGACAAGAGGGTGTGCATCTTCAAAGGCAACTCCTTGGTGTCGTGGAGTTCAGGAAAATATAGAATGGTCCTAAGATCCTCTATTGAAGTTGAATTCATATCGTTAGCATTGACAATAGTTGAGACTTTTTGGCTGAAAAAGTTACTCGATGAGCTGGGCATAATCGTACATGTGCTCCTACATTGTTTTGTGACAATTAAGGTGCTGAAGCCTTTGCCAAGCATCCAATACTACATTCAAGAACAAAACATGTAGATATAGACTTCTATTTCATAAGGGAACGTGTATTGAATAGAGAGGTGTGCATTGATTATATTCCAACACAAGAAAAACTAGTTGATATCATCAATAAATCTCTTGGGTCTGCTCATTTCGCTGATTTTAGAACCAAGTTCACTATTCTCAATAGAGACATAAGCTTTAGGGAACATGTTAGTGCATATGATAATGTAGGAGATGCTTTATGTAACTTGGTGTTCCTAGGCAAGTACTACATTGTATATGGGTGAGCTAGCAAGTGCATGATAGTTAGCATAGAGTAAGTGTAATGTAGTATGTCTATCTAAGAAGTTATGAGAAGATATTTTTGGTAGTTATAACTAGCACATGGACTGGTTTAGTGTATAAATGTGTTGCTCTTTTTATAAACAGTACATAGAAAAATCAATAGCTGAAATAGCTTTTTTAATTTTCATCTCCTTTCCTTCTTCTTACTTGTACTAGCTTCCATGTCTATTTTCTTGGTTTCTTAAGCTTTCTCACATCTACATGCTCAAATAACATCATGTTAAGCAAGGCGTTAATGACTTAAAAATTAAAAAGCCATATTAGTCACCTCTTTTAGAAAATTTCAACTTTATGAACAAATGATCCACTATTAAACAGTTCATTGGTCGTCAATTGGAATCCAACCATAATCTTAAGTTTGTAAGACTTAAAAAAGAATTTGGTTGTTATCACATAAAAATAAATAAATAAAAGAGCTTACCCAGATCGTTTGACAAGTAAGGATGAACAATGGATTAAATCTGTATAGTTTAGTTAATCTATAATCTAATATAATCCGTACAGTTTATGAATTTTATAATCTATAATCGATTCGTACATTGTAGTCATCCGATTCAATTCAATCTATTGTATATGCAGATTCATTTAAATCAATTTGTACAATCAATTAAATAATATTTTCATACCATATATTTTTTTTAAATAAAAAATTATGAAAATTATAAATTCTCACATTTGTTTGATCAATATATATACATTTGTATGAATTTGAGAAGCTAATTTGTATGATATAGCAAATAAAAATGAATAGTAAAATAATATGAAAAGATGGTAAATGTTGGTTTTAATTATAGGTATTTAAAACTTAAATCAAAGTTTACGAGAGAAACCAAAAGACTCATCTAATTTAATTATTTTGTTGTGAGTTATCGTGTAATAATTAAGAGTAATTAAAATTATTTAATAAAAACTCTCATAGAATTTATACAAAAATTATAGAAAATAAATACTTTAATATATGTTGATTGTATCTGATTTATTCGTATTCAAAAATACAAATCCATAATCCAATTCATATTTTTTTTATTTTGAAATTCTCTATCCAATTTAGTTCGATCATTAGATTGAAATCGTTTATAATTCTTCGAATGTAGAACAAATTTTACGAATTTATCGTAACAACGTACTTCCTAGTGCAATAATTGTTTAAGATCCACCTTTATAAGAAAAAAGATTATTTACTTTTTTTTTAACTTTTCAAATTTAAGCAATATATTAATTTAAGTTAGATATTATATTTTAATAATTACTTCGAATTCACCATATATAAGATACAAAGTAAACATTTAGGATTTAAAAATAAACATAGTTAAATAAGGAAAAATAAATAAATAAAATATCTTATCCTAGGGTTCACATAAACTAATCTTATTTTTGTTTATTATTATTATTATTATTATTATTATTATTATGTAATATATCATGTGAATTATTGTAATCAATTTAATGGTTCTAATTTTTGAAGAAATAAATTTTTAATTTAAGAAAAACTTGAAATGTGTAGGTTTTGGATCTATTTAATCATGTAATATTATTTGATTAATAAATTTATTTAATCTTGTAATTTTATGTGTATGTTAAATTAGTTAAATTATTTTAAAATGATATTTTATTGATGAAATTGTATTTTTTTTCTTTTTTAATTATAAAAGGAACTTTATATACATCCCCTCTCTTCTCTCTACCTCTATATTTCATTAAATAAATATTTTTTTAACTAATCTTTCTTACGGTAATTCCAATAAAGTAACCAAATTTAACTTAATATTATAAATTATTATATTAGATAAAATCATTAATATAATATTATTGATTCGAATGTTCGTTCCGAGAGAGTTTTCTAAGTTTTTGGGATCTAATGTTTAGAATAAAAGGTGAAAAGTGGAATTCACTCTTCTATGAGTGTAGGTAAGCTCTGAAAAGTAGTATCCTTCTTTTTTAATTAAAGAGAATTTAATTTTTCTCTAATAAAATATCATTTTAAAAAAATTAAATTTTAAATTTAAATATTTATAGGATTAAATAAATCTATTTTAATATTTATATAATTAATATATGAATAGAATAAAATTATATGAGTAAATGAATCCAAAAGCAAGCACGCAACAATCCAACTTCGATCTTCTCTATTTAATTTTAGTTATAATTCATCGATTTGTGTAATTGTATAATTCTCTCTTCACTTATTTATTTATATTTATATAAAAAAAATGATCATATTAATTTATATAATTATATTAAATTAAAAACGATCATATTAATTATAATTAATTGTTATTATAATAATAATACTCATTCAAACATATTTTATCGTGTGCATATATTTAAAAGTATAAAAATTATTGAAATTCTGACAACAAATAATCAAGAACGACAAATCATGTAATGCTTGAAGAAAAATTTTAAACCGTGATATAACTGTTAAATATATGTTTAAATAAATTCTTTTTAAATATGCATTTAGTTTTGAATGTAAATTTAGTACGAGTATAAATACAATGTAATAAAAAAGGGGCCAATTTTTTTTTTTTTTTTTACCAATATGAGTACATCACGTTATCACCTACTAAAGTGAAACCAAGTGACAAACATTCATGTTAGCTTTACTAAAATAAATTTTTTAAACGTACAAAGCAACACATTCTTAATCACATACATGTTAAATTCGGATTTTTTCCAATTTTGTTTCAAATGTTTCTTCAAAAATATATTTTAAAAAAATGTCATCCTTCTATTTTAAAGAAAAAATAAATTTCGATTAACATATGATACAATTTCTTACTATTTAGCTTATCTTAATTAAATATTAAAGAACATTTAATAATTTTAGTTTAATAAAATACAAAGGCCTTTCTTTGGTACAGAAAGAAACCAGATGAGAACCAAAACCAGATCAACTCAAATAGGATATTAAGATAAAATTAAAAGTATTCTATCATTATTTTGGAAATTTCACCACAAAGTGAAGTAACCCAAGTTTCATCCCAAACACTCACGTAACAATAAGTGACTTAGCTCAAAAGCCTCATACCATGCTGGTCAATTACACCAAGCCATTATTCTTAGTATCAACGAGTAGGATATGATAGATGCATAAACTAGCAAGAAACTTATGCATACAAGAAACGACTCATCCATGTCTCGAAGCGAGACCAAGCAAGCTGTACTGAAGCTTCATCCTCATCAGGCATTCCCATACTCTTTCTCCTCTTCACACCTTCTGGAGATCTATTCATAAATGCATGTGCATTGCCTGGATAAATATGTACCTCAAATGGAACACCTGAAGCTTTCAGCTTCTCCTCCAAGGACTTGGCAGCCTTGGAATTCAAAAAATGACATAATTAGTAAATTTATCCCTTTACATTTTCTTTAATTTCTTTCCAACTACAGCCATTTCAATAATTCAAGACTCTAATCATCACACAAGTGGCATTGGGTATTATAATGATGTATTATCATCACTCAATTTGTACTTCAATGCAATTTAAAGCATTCATCATTCATCATCTTTTCTCTTGCCAATACTACTTACTGTTTACATTTTAATGATTACACCAGACAAAAACATTGAACTTTCTATTTTATGTTTGAAGTTGATTATTTGACAATGTAATATATAAAGAGGGAAAATTGAATTATCACTAGAATAGAAAAGGGAGAAATTGAATTTCTAAATATGGAATCATTCTAAATTCATATGGAAAAGTGAATGCAACAAATTAAATGATGGCAGTATGGGCCGTATGCCTATTATTCTTGCACATGCCCATGAATTCAACTTAAGGAAAGGTGTGCCAATATCATTGCTATGTTGTAGATGCGACTTAAAACTAAAGCTTCTTCCAGATGAGTAACAGGATGATAGCTTCTGAACATTATAATAGAAAATGTCCCTCTGATAGTCCATTTTACTCCATTTTTTTTTTTGTACTGCTTTTGCAATTAGTTTGATTGTTTTCAGAAAAGTTTTTAATTTTACGAATGAGAAAAGAGATACTTACAGTAGATAACATTGAAAAAGCACAACAAAAGTATTGCAACGTCATACCGTCACATCTGAAAATCCAACAAAGCTATCAAGCTCTCCAAAGTGAGCCTGAATGGGGGCCTTGGCTTGGGAAGGCTCTGCGAGCTCTGATGAAGGAGTTCCATAAAATGCAACAACAGCATCAACGCTAGGCACCAAAACAGAACTTGCGATAGAGAGAGCACCTCCCATGCAAAATCCAGTAACTCCAACCTGTTAGAACCATGCCATCATCATGATTAGATATGGAAATTACTTCTACAAACTTCTTTTTTTTTCCATACCTCACGAAATTTTCATGTAAAATAATAATTTGTATTAAACAAAAAGGTGGTATGTATAAGCAGTGATCCAATATAACACATGCCTCTGAGATGCTACTAATTTTATGAGGCATGTCACACGAAGAATTGCTTTACCCAAAAGAAATTGTTATTCCTACACTGGATCAGATGTTCTAATAATGAAAGCTCATAAAAACTGTTTAGATACTAAATTCCCTTTCCAAGATAAATGATTAACTATTCCTTCTTAATGACCTTAACTGAATCCCGCACAGGCATATATTCTATTTACTCTGGTACTTGCTACTGCTAGTACTCCAATTACAATTACAAATGCATGATGGTGCAGATTTATGTTATTCTAGATGATATTCTACTCATTAGATCAACACAAAATGAACTTGTTAGACAAGACTTGGTAGTACTCTAAATGCACTTAACAGACTGGATGGTGCTAATTCATAAGTCATTATGCCAACAACATTTCTCTGATGATAAGGTTTCATCACTTCAGAATTCAACAGCATCTTCTACAATTGTACCCTACCTAAAGACACTTGATCAAAAACCACTCAAATTTGAAATTCCCGAATAAGCAAGATGAAATTGTTCAATTTGAAAAATTTCAGATGACAATCAATTCTAAAATTTACAATAATTTCGTCAATGGTAACATAGCAGAAACTCAAGACTCAATCCAAAATTTTCTCTGGCAACACAGTTCAGAGCAAGGACCTACACTGAAATAAAACTTTGCTCAGCTTTATGCAAGGCTTCTATAAAAGAAATCAGTCAGAAAACATTTGACATAAAAGTAAAGGCATGATGCTTTGAAATTTCCGAACTAACTCAGGCCATTTAGTAGGGTACTGGTGCAAGGAAAACTAAGGTAGCTGAACTTCTATACTAAGAGAAACCTATGAAAGAGCTAATCTCTATTTATACCTTAATCAGATCCCATCAATTTTAAGCATATCAATAATTTCCTTAGTCTGAAGTGTGCATATAATATCAAATCATAATATTGCAAAAACAATCTGCTAATTTCCTTGCAATCTAATTAAAACCCACTGAAAAATGTGCTAAAATGGCTGTAGTCTAGGTTAACACAAGGACTGAAAACAATAATGGTATTTACCATCTAGTGATTTCTATTTTGAGAAACACCCTACTCCCGCTCATGTTCAAAATGTCATTTCTACCAGCATTTGGCTGAGATAGCTGCTTACCCTCAGTAACCTCAAAAAAAAAAAAAATAGAATTGCAGCTCATAATCATTGTTGGTTAAAAGAAGAGGCTAACATTGGATACCTTTTTAGAACCATTTGCTTTCAGCCAATTAACTGAAGCATGGATATCCTTTACTGCACCTTTCCAATCGAGACCACCCATCAAATGTTGTGCTTCTGCAACTTCCAAACCAACCTTCCCTCGATACAAACTTTTAAGCAAAATGAAGGAAAATACTCAATATGCAAATGAAGTAAAATGAAAAGGAAGTACTTGTAATAGTAAACAAGGATAAACAAGGAAGCGCAATAATATTAATTTTACTCTGGAATGAGTGCTTTGAATCCATTTCCAAGTTGAGAGATCTTCACAGCATGGTTCTTGATTTCAAAGTCCACTCCCCACCACTCTTGAAGCACAACTATGCCAGGAGCATCTTCTTTGCCAACAACAAATGCATCAAATGCCTGATCAATTAGAGAACAGATGAAACATAAACAAGTTTATGTATTGGCCTGTAACAGGGATAAGTAAATCATGCACAGTGTTTCAGCGTGAGAATAATATTAGGGACACCGGCAATAAAACGTGAAGTCCCATAGAAATACAAGCAGATGGATAAAGCCGCAGTTTGCTATTAAGAGTTGACAAATTGGATAATTTTGCACTCTTACATTTGTTATAAACATAAATGAGAATGTTATTTTTCATATGTTGAATATGAACTTCCGCTCTATAAAGTATTCTCAACCAAAGAAACGGTACAGAAAGTTCATACAAGTGCACCAGCTCAATCACCATTAGAGGGGGACAAGCCACACAATAAGGGTCACCTTCACGGTTTCACTATTCAGTATGGATTACAAAACACAAGTTAGTTTTTCGTGCATCAGCCAAAACAAAGAGAAGCTAAGTCAAAACTCGTAGACCAAAACGAATTTCGAAATATCACGAGACACTATCACAAAATTTTACAAAAGGACATGATCGTTTTCATTAAGGATTACCAACGTCAATCAGATTGTGTACAAGACTCACCTTAGTTTGTTTAGACATTTCCTAAAATTACCTAAATCTCAAACTCTATTGAATCAACCCCTCCCAAAAAAAAAGTTTTGATCAGAAGCCCAACAATCCGATCAACGTTAACTCCACTAATACATATAAATTTCCTCCAAAATTACATATTCCCACTAAAGAAAGTAATTATATTTCCACTCTAACACACAAAATACCTCAGAAGATCACTAATGAACCTTAATTGGGACCAACCCACAACAAACACAAAGCCAAAAAAAATCAGAATTAAACCAGGGAAATGATAAGAATTGAGCCAATCAAGCATAAATCTTAAAAGGGTCTGATGGGAAAAAAGAGACAAGAAAACTTACAGTGTCGTCTCCTTGTAATTGGATTTTCTTGAAAGGTGAAGAAGACACAGCAGAGTCGGCCATTGAGCTAAGTGAGAGGCGAGATACGGAAGGGGAGAGAGCCCGACGAAGGAGGGAAAATGAAGGAGTTGAGTTTGAGAGGAGAGTGGTTGAAGAGAGCAGTAGCCACTGCGTGCATAAGCTTTTCTCCCCTCTCACCTCTCTGTCGGTCCTTTTTTAAGTGAGTTGCTGATGAGTGAACGAAAGTTACGAAACCAGAGCCTTACGACGTCGTATTGCCACTTACAAGCCGACTCTCTCTTCTTTTTTGTTTTTAAACAAAATCACAAATATAATTTAAAAAAAAACTTATAATAATAAAAATATTATCTTTAATATTTATCTTGTATATTTTTATTATTAAAAAATATAAACCTTAAAACTTATAATAATAAAAATAATATTTTTTAAATTCACCTTTTATATTTTTATTATTAAATAAAATCTCACATATTATTTTATTTTAAACATTATTTAAATTAAAGTACGATTATTTAGACCGTTTAATATTAAATATTATTTAATTAATTACTATTTAATATTATTGAATGTTATCGAATATTATTTTATTATTATAAGTTTTAGAGATTTATTTATTATAATTTTTTTATTTCTAAAATTATCTTATCAAATTTAAGACTAACTTTAATTTAGCTATTAATTTATGTAAGAAAAATTAATTCATTATTTTTATTATTTTTTATTTCAATTAAATTTTTTTAATTAATTATTTTATCTTAAATTTGGCTAATTTTATTGAAATATTTAAGATATATATAACACGTAAAGTTATAAAAATATATTACGAATAAAATAATAAAATCATAATTTTATATTTAGTGATTTAAATGTTTTGATTATATTTGATAATTTTATTTAATATAAATAATTATATAAAATAAAAATAATAAATTAAATTTTTTTATATAATATTAATATTTAAATAATATAATATTCACACTTATATAAACGCTTGCGTCCAATTTTCTACTATTGTTTAGGATTTGATGAAATTAGTTCATGAAAAGAATTTTCTATAAACATGCCAAGTTAAAGGTTTGATATTCGAAATTTAGTTATACATGTGTAACTTATGTTGTATTAAAAAAAATCCACAATATAATTAATCGCTTCCCTTATTATTTTGTTTCTATTATTTATTAGATTTTCTTATTCTTTTTTTTCCCTAACATTGTAACGTAATATTATAAAATATTCTTAAGAAATGAGAAAAAGTAGGAAAATTAATAAAAATAATATTTTTAAAATTTATAATTATAAAAATAATATTTTTATATATAACTTATATACTTTTATAATTAAAAAAATTTAATCTATTATTTTAATTTAAATATCATTTAATTAAATATTATTTCAATTGAACCACATTTAATTAAATATCATTGAGTATTATTAAAATATTATTTTTATTTTTACATATTTTTGAAAGTAAGTTTATATAATTCAAAAAAGAGAGAGTATAATTGCTTTTTTTTTGGGCAAAATTAATTACAATTGTTATTTGGCATGATATAAAGGATATTATTTTTTTAATAAAAAAATTAATAATTTTTTAACCAAATATAACAGAGATTAACAGAGATTTTTATATAATTCCTTTAAGGACCTAATTTTATTAAATTTTAAAAAATAAAATATTATATGAGATGTCATCTTTAAAAGTGTTTTTATTTTTAATCACCTCACTATTTTTATAGCATATTTATAAATAATTTTACAAAAATATTGATTTTTGATTTTGGAAAAGGTTAAAGATAACAATTAATTAACTATACTTTTGTTATATGTTTAAAATAGAAAAGTAAGTTAAAATTTTGATTTCCCTTATAATTAAATATTAAATAATCAATAATATTAAACTAATAAAATAAAATAAATAAAAATATTATATTTTTATTTATTCTAATAATATAAAGCATAAAATTTTGACTCAAGTATACAATTGATCTTCAAATTTTGATTAAATTCATACATACATCTTAAATTTTTAAAAGTATTATTTGGTTTCTAAATTTTAAAATTTCACACATAAATCCTTAAACTTTTAAAAGTACTATTTGATTTTTAAATTTTTAAAACTTCACACATAAATCCCCAAACTTTCAAATCCAACAATTTAGTCTTTTAATTTTTAAAATTGTACACATAAGTCCTCACTTTATTATTAAAATAAATTTTTATGAATTAAAATTTTATGATCTATATGTGAATTTTTTAAAATTTAGAGACTAAATTGTAGTATTTAAAAGTTTAAATATCTATGTGTGAAGTTTTAAAAAATTTAGAATTAAATAATATATTTTAAAAATTTGGAACCTTTGTATGAATTTAATTAAAGTTTAAAAACTATTGGTATGCTTTAGCCTAAAAATTTAAACAATAAATAAATGCACATAAAATTAAATACTTATCAATTAAGAAAATAAAATTGAATTTTTTTTAATTTATCCCGAATTACATATAATAAAATTGTTACTTTTTTTCAACTATTTAAGGTCTAATTTTAATTAAATATAATGGCATATGTTTATAAAGATAACATAATATTTTTAATTTTAAAATTTGTACGAAAATTAATAATAAAATTAACAATTTAACTAGTTTATAAAATATAAATAATTGAGATTAAATTTTAAGAAATTAATATCTATGGATTGATGGATTTAGATTAAATTTTAATAATCTATTTAATTAATATAAATATATATTATATTTTTTGTGTAAATTAAGTAATTTTTTAATTATATTAATTGTAATAAAAATTAATTTTTATAAATATATTTTTTACAAATTTAAGTTATTAGATAATTAATTTTTTAATTAATAAATATCAATGAATAAGAAATTTGTAGACAATGTAGAAAAAAATAGAAATATTTTAAATGATGAAGAGATATGAGTAAGGAAATAAATATGAAGAAGAAATTAATATTTATGACTATCTATTTTTTTATCTATCATAGATTTTTATTTTTTAATAAAATTTAAGTAAGTAAATATTTTTATTATTATTATTTTTTAAAGGATAATCAATAATTTAGCATAAAAATGAAAAAAAATGAAAGAGATAATAAATAAAAAAATTAACATTGTTATTGATGAGACTATTTATAATAGTATGTCTAATCTTAGTGTCATTATAAACATATTTTTAAATATTAAGAATATTTATAATAGTTTGTTTAATCTTATATGTATAAATAATATTTTTTCAAAACGAATATGATATGTAATTATTTTAAAATATAAGAATATTTTTATTTAAAATTATTTTAAACTTAATTTAACTTTTTGTATATAATATAGATTTAGATTTAGATTTAAACATAATTTGTTCACATGTAGACCGTTTGAGTTTTAATTTGGATGAGCCGTACCTATGTCGCACATACTTGCACTCCCGCCACACAATTACACATTTTTGTCGTAAAAAGTATTAGCTAGGGATAAATACGCACCAATTCATTAATTATTTTAGTTAAAATATTTAGGTTTAATATTTTTTTAGATAGTTTAATACACTATTTTAAAAACAAAATTATACCACATGTCTAAATTATCAATTTTTAAGTTTTTTAAAAATATATTATTTGTATTTTTTAACTGTGATTGAAAAAAAAAGTTTTAATAAAAATAATTGTTAAAAAAATTAAAATAGAAAAAAATAAATAAAAAAACTTAAAAAATTAACCATCTAAACTTATAACGTAACTTTTTAAAATTCAATAAAATAAACTATTAAAAAATCAATGAATTTAATTATTCTATTTAAAAAATTAGTGGATTTTTACCCAAAATTTTATTATCATGATTCATGACTAAGTATGACATAATTAAAACTAATATTATTTATGCTTTTTTAATTTCATTTTTTAAAATTTATTAATTATACTTGTAAACATGATCCTATATACATATGTATCATGGTTACGATAAGGTGTTATTTATTATTTTTGAATTATTAATTTTATTTAATTAAATTATTATTTTTTATTTTTTTAAATATTTATTTTATTAAAAAATTTATATTAATTTTAAATTTTATTAGCATATTATGATATATTCTAAGAATACTAAATAATTTATATAATAAGAACACGATAAATTCTATCACGTCAAAGAAATTATTAAAACGTATATTGTTGGCTTGTTCTTAAGGATGATACAACACAAATTTATCCAACCTTAACTTAAATAAAATTTAATTCAAATTAATAAAAGTGATCTTAAACCTAAACCAAAAACAAATTAGTTAACCTAAATTGTCCTAAATTAATCCAAATTATTAACTGTTTTTTATTTAGTCAATAGAAGATTTTTTTTAAATCAAAAAATATATTTAATGATTAAAGCTCATTAGCTCAAACAACATTACATGAAATACCAAAAAATGAGAAAAATAATATTACAACAATTAGCCTATGGAACAAATTATAAATTAATACTAAATAAATAACTTACGCACAAAATAAAATCCATGAATATAGTACAACTCCTTACACACATGTTGCATTATAATAACCAATTAATTACAAAACAATAATATTAGTAAATATAAGTTGAAGAAAGCTGATTCTTAAAGTAAAAAATCCATTTCTAAATAAATTCGACAAATATAAACTCCATTAAATCCCTCTCATGCAAAAGTCAAAGGTCTTCATGTTTTCGTGAAGACTCATAATTTGAATAAAGACCTTCAAATCTTAATAGAATTCCCCTTAATCACTAAACAAAGAAATATATAAGTAAGATAAAATAAATAATTTCTTCCAAAATTAACCACATATATATAAAGCTCTCTTAGTGTATTCCTTTATTAGTATATTCAAGTAGAACAAACAGTGATCATATAAAAAAAATAGTCTTTTTAGGGTAGCACGAAAATTCTTTAGCTTGCTTCAAAAGACGTAGGGCTATTACTCAAGAATAGTGAAACAATGTTGGACATAAGGCTGTTACTAGAGAAGCAGAAAGTTGAAGGAGTGAGACAAAGTCGATTGAGAATTAATAAAAAAATTGTTCTTAATTTTAAGTTTTTATTCCAACGTGTAAGTTGTAACATTTACAAATTATAATGCTTTTTTTTAAAAAAAAAAATTTGGGTTAACGAGCTAGCTTGAACTTAGCCCAACTCAACTCGATTTTTCAAGTTATTTGAGTTGGTTTGAATTTCATCCAAATTTAATTCGATTCATGTTTGATTTCGGCTCTATAATTCAAGTTTATTTCAATCAATCAAACTACGATATAAATTGACATCACCATTTATTGCGTACATTGTCATGCTAGATGCCTTTGGAGGAAACCAAGATGTCGATATACGTCTAATGTGATTAAAAATGAATGTGTTTGTAAAATAAGGTTAATTCTAATTTAAACAATGTATTTTGAAAATCTTAAACTTACATTATTTGATTAGGATATTTATTTAAAACCTCTAAGATTTAGCATATTTTCACTTATACCCTTAAGGTTTGCAAAAAATGCTATAATATCCCTAGACTTTATGGTTAATACTATTAATGTCTCTAAATCTAATGGTGTTAACTTTTCATTCATATTATGTTAATATTCTTATGATTCTGATACCAAATTAGGGAGGGTTAGCTATTTAATGCTAGTTGTTGATTTTTGTAATTCTTGTATATTATTAATTAGAGATACATTTTTATCATGATATTATGTTTTCTTTATCTTTATCTTCTTGTTTAGTATAATAAATTGATATAAGCAAATATTTAAACATTCAAAAATAACAAATTAGCTTAAAAGTTATAATCATTATATCTTAATTTAATGAGTCCACCACGTTCTTCCATTCTGTTCGTCTCCTCTTATTACACTAGTTATGCCTCAACTTTGCTCAAATTTTAATACCCTCCTAGTAATTATGAGTCTTCTATATTTGTATATATATGGTGTTTAATTTTGATTTACTAGAAAAGAGTAATTGGACTCCATTTTATTCATAATATAATAATTATTACAATCTTAAAAGCCAACTAAGAACCCTAGAGGGATTCTTAGTCACTTGTAATTACTGAGTACATAATTACTGGTCAGATTTATGGATAGAAAATATTGATATACTAGAAGCTGTATGTTTTCTGAGTTGTGTGTTATCTTTTTTCTGTGTGTCCTAAAATGAAAATAAGGGTTCTTTTTATAGCACAATGAATCATTGTATACAATATGAGAACTTCATGTCTTTTATGTGTTCCCAAGTAGATTTTCTAGCCAAGTTGTAGAGGCTCATCCATTGTGGTTTGTTGAGATTTTTATATTGGTCTTTTTTTTTACCTTTAATGACTAATGAATTTCTAAGGGAGGTTTCCCTGAATAGCACTAAATGTCTTACTTTATTTGATGTCTCAGGGAAAGATGCTTCTCTAAGAGGCATTACTATTTTCCCTAGGGTTGTCAACCTGGTTGTTGTTATTGTGTTACAAAGTAATTCCTTAATATCTCCTCTAGAGTTATTAGCTTTGGTACTTTGTAATTGACATAACTACCTCCAACCTCTATTTTATTGGTGAAGACTCTATAAGTTATCTCACTAAACCTAGAATAAATTTACTACCTTCTATTCGATTGTTATAGATTCTTGTTTTTGGCCATATATATACATGTTTTTTTCCGCTTCATAAGCCCAATTGAACTTTCTCATTTCAGAGATGTTACCCTCTTTTGAACTATTAGGTTCTTCCTTTTTATCTTAAGTTCTTTCTTTACAATTTTTATTTTCCTTACCCCACGTTTGGTTGGAGGGAATGGAATGGAATCAGAATTGATTCCTTCCATTTTGTGTGTTTGGTTGGACGGAATGGAGGGCGGAATGGAATCCGATTACTAAAAGAGAAGGAATCACAATTCCTTCTCCCACCTTTGGTAATCATTATTCCATTCCCATCTAAACTTTTTTTTCCAATTTTACCCTCACTTAAAATATAACCTTAAATTCAAATCTCAAATTCTCAAACCCAAAATTCCAAAACCCTAAACCCTAAACCCAAAATTTCAAAACCCTAAACCCTAAATCTAAATCCTAAAATCCTAAAACCTTAAACCCTAAACCTCAAATCCCTAAACCTTAAACCCTAAAACCCTAAACCTTAAAACATAAATCCCAAAACCCTAACACATAAATCCCAAATCCCTAAACCCTAAACCCTAAACCCTAAACCCCAAATCCCCAAATCCCTAAACCATAAACCCCAAATCCCCAAATCTCTAAACCATAAACCCCAAATCCCAAATCCCAAAACCCTAAACCCTAAACCCTAAACCCTAAACCTTAAAACATAAATCCCAAAACCCTAAACCCTAAACCATAAATCCCAAAACCCTAAACCCTAAACCCCAAATTTCAAATCCTAAAACCCTAAACCCTAAACCCCAAATCCCTAAACCCCAAATCCCTAAACCCTAAACCTTAAACCCTAAAACTCTAAACCTCAAATCCCCAAATCTCTAAACCCTAAACCTTAAAACATAAATCCCAAAACCCTAAACCTTAAACCCCAAATTCCAAATCCTAAAACCCTAAACCCCAAATCCCTAAACCCTAAACCTTAAACCCTAAAACCCTAAACCCCAAATCCCCAAATCTCTAAACCCTAAACCTTAAAACATAAATCCCAAAACCCAAAACCCTAAAACATAAATCCCAAAACCCTAAATCCCAAATTCCAAATCCTAAAACCATAAACCCTAAAACCCTAAATCCAAAATTCTAAAACCCTAAACTATTTTTAGAAAAATAATAATTTTAACCCTAAACCTTAACCTACAAACCTAAACCCCAAATCCTAAATCCCTAAACCCTAAATCACACATCCCAAACCTCAAAACCCTAAACCCTATTTAGAAAAATAATAATTTTAATAATATATTTCTTTTTAATTAAATAATACTTATTTAAAAAAATAATGATTTCAATAATGTATTTTGTGTGACGAAAAAATAGTAATTAAATGACATTATTTGAACTTTACAAAGACGTAGGGGTATTAAGGTCATTCTGACTTTTTCATTCCATTCCAGTGGCAAACCAAACACTATAATCCTGATTCTGAGCTTGATTCCAGTGGTCAAACCAAACAAAATTGTTTCCTTTCCATTCCATTCCATTCCGATTCCAATTCCGATTCCATTCCACGAACCAAACGCCACCTTAGATTAAATTTTTGATGAAGATTCCTCGTTGGAATTTTTGGATTCTAAAAGTTATTTTGATCAATCAAGTTCTTCCTGATTATTTTTCTGTCTTCTTAAAAGACTTCTCGAGGTATAACAACTTGAGTTGTTCTTGTAGGATTTTATCTCATTTTCTTTTATCTTGATCTTGACATCAAGATATTCTATTCCTATAAGCATAAAAATAGTTAAATATACTAATTCTCTAGTAAGAGCATTTACTAAGCTATTATTATTTCTTGGGAGATGTTCGACATTAAAATTATTGTGATTGAATAACTGTTACCATTTAACTAATATTCCTTATTTATAATCACCTGTAATATTAGCTCTTAAGAAATAACCAAAATTCTTGTTATTAGTTCCAATAATGAATCTGAAACTTATTATATATATTACAAATTTCTTAATACCTTTTTCAACAGCTAGATATTTTTTTATTATTGTGATAATTTAATTTTGGACCATGAAAAGATCCTGATGTATATCTACAAAGATATTCATCTTTGTCATCTATTTTTGCCCTCAAAACTGTTCTCTAATATTCTTGTGAAGTATCTGTTTCAATTATCATTTTACCATCTGACCTTGGATGGTATAAAGTTGATAAAATTTTTACATGTGCTTTTATTTTATCCATGCATAGAGTATCTTGTTCTTTCCATTTCCAAGCATGGTCTTTTTTTCAATTTTACTTGTAGAGGTTTTTGCATTTCTCCAAGTTTCTTGATATAGGCTTCAACATATATCAAACATCCTAGAAATCTTCGTAATTGGTTTTTGTCTTTTAATTCCCGAGAAAAACCTTGAATGATATTTAGTAGATGAGGCTGTAGATTATGTTTTTTATCTTCAATTTTCAACCTTAAATACTTAATTTTTTGTTGAATAAGTATCGCTTTCCTTTCCCAAAGTACAATGCCTTCTTTCTTACATTCTTGTAGAATATTAATAATATCTAAATGATATTTATTTAATTAACTATTGAAAACCAAAATATCATCTATATAAACACAAAAAATATTTTGTAATTTTTTAAAGACATTATCCATATATCTTTAAAAGATACATGAGACTTGTTTTAATCCAAATAGTACAACAATCCATTAGAATTGTCTTTGAGGGTAATTAAATACCGTTAATTCTTAGATTCTTCATCTAGTCTTAGTTGTTAAAATCTACTTTTCCAATCAAAACTTGAGAAGTATTTCTTTCATTTTAAATTATAATAGTTCTTCTTTCTTTGAAATAAAGTATGCATCATCAATAGTTTTTTTATTCAATGCTTTGAATTTATTACCATTCTCCTTTTTTCTTCTTCTTTTTCAGCATCTTTTTCGACTAATGCTAAACTACAATGTGGTGAATTACTTGGTATTATAACTTTTAGTTCCAAAAGTTCTTGAATTTTTTTAAATTCAATATATCTTGTAGAGTATAAACTATTGGTTTTACCCTAATAACATTATTATGGTCTTTTAATTTTATGTTGACAATCGTTTTAGATTTATTGATTTTTGGATTCAAAGTATTTTCTTAGCTTACTATTTTTAGTCATTTTTAAATACCTGCTAAGTCTTTAACTTCTTATATTTCATTAAGAAAAGAGTTTTGTTTCTTTTTTTATATCTAATGCAATATTTTATAAATAAGGTTTTTGTTTCTTTGTGCCTATCTCACCACTTTTTTGCTTTTGATGTTGTTGCATAAAAGATGGATTTGATACAGTCAATTATTTTCTTATTTTTAATACATAAATAGTATCATCACCTGATGTTGTTAGACTTATTTTGTGTAAATATTGTGTAAAAGATTGATATAAGTTTAGAAAATTATTTCTTATTAATAAATCAACTCATGTTTTTTGTCGATATATGGTAGGAATAAAAAAAATTTCTCCTCCTATCATTATATCTATACCTTAAAATCTTATTAAGATTTATTGTAATATTATTAGTAATTCTTACAATTAAATCTTTTGATGCTTGTTTTTAATATTCTTCTGGAAATACATATTTACTTACTACACATATACTAGCTCATATATCTATATATGCATGTAAATGATAACTAGCATATCCTTTAATTTTAAGTCATACATTAATATAGGTACTATTTGGATTTGTAATATTATACAAACCATCCATTTTCTGATGAAGAGTACCCATATTTTGAGTATTCATATTCAAAATCGATTATTTCCTCCTCAATTTTCTATAATAGATAAATATTGTAAGTATCATCTATATTTGATTTCTCAATTAATTATAATTCTATCTTAAAAGCTTCTTCTAAGAGTTTTGCTTTATGTGAATTTTTTTTTTAAATTCTTTCCTATGTTAAAGCTTGTTAGAGCATTCATTAGTATAATATCCTTCTTCATTACAGGTTCAACATCTATATTTCTTCTTACTCGATGGGCAATAATTCTTATTTTTATGAGGTTTATACTTTTTTCTTCTAAAATATCTTTTCCTATAGATTTTTCTATTAAATCTTATTTTATATTTTTGAAAATCGTGTTTTTTGAATTTTTATCTTTTAAATTTCTTGTATTTTTTTAAATTTCTATTTGTAGGATTTTTACATTCATATTTTCATGGTATTTTAAAATCCTTTGTATCATAACAAATTTAATCATTTCTTATTATTATTTTTATATTCCGTTATCTCTTAATATTTAATGATTATCTAATTTTTAAGACTTCTTATTCTTCCTCCTAAGGTGTTTAGTATGATTTTCCTATTTCTCTGATTCCAACTTTATGTTAAGGTCTTACTTAATGTTTCAAGTAATTTTTGGAAAAAAATTTCCTTATATGTTGCTTACATAGAGAGTAGTAATTTATGATAATACATTTCATATTCACAAATAAAAGAATTTATATAACACATGTTACAAATTTTCATATTTATTAGATGCCATTTAATTTCATTTTCACTAGATTCAGTGATAGTTTTTCCTTTATATTCTCCAATAAATTCCTTGTATGTTTCATTCACTACTATATATAAAAATTCTCTTTCTGTCGGAGTATTCCCTTGCGTTAATAAAGTGTTGTTGGTATGTTAAATTTGAAAACCAAACTTTAACATTTTTTGTCATTTTATGAGCTAGTAATACATTACAGATTGAAAGGTTTGTTTGTGTAGTTTGAGAGGTTTGTATGAGCTTACTCATACCATTAGCCCATTTATCTAAGGCTTTTTTCTATCTCTTATACAATCTAGATCTAAAAGATCATATTTATAATTTTTATGTAGCTTGAATTCTAATGGGATACTACCTCTAATCTCCCAATGCAACCTTTTTTTCATTTTGGGTGGTTGTCCTTTTCTATTGGTTATGTTAGATACTTCTGACCTTTGCCTTTTTTTCTTCCCTACGTAGGTCAGATGTTTCTTTTTGATAAAAAACTGGTAATGAAATTGATTTTGTATGACCTTTTAGGGTCATGATTTCTGGTTCAGAATTAGTCTCATTGATTATTATCATATCATCTTCCTTTTTATTTGTACAAAGTTTTTTTATTATAATGTTCTTATAATTCTTTATTAGTTAGTGTTAACAAACTAATTAATTTTTCTATATCCTTATTTTCAAGATTTATGAATTTTTCTTCTAATTATTTTCTATATTCCATTAAATTGGAATTAAATCTTTTTCATTAGATTTTTCTTCATTTTTTCTTCTCTCATTTCTAGGTATCAGGGCATCTGATCTCTTAGATAATTCTATTTTTAAACCTTCTAAGTAATCGTATTTGTTTGGTATTATTTATGTAATAGGTACGCGATCCTAACGACCTAAGATACCTCACTCACATTAAAGATAATCCCTATAAATAGCGACATGATAAACCAGAAAATCAAGACCTTGTAATCTAGAGCTAAAGATCAAGACCTGATGGGTAAGACCTGATGGATAAGACCTAATAGCTAAGACCTGATGGGTAAGACATGAATGCCAAGACTTGTTCAAGGTAAACGGCCTGGTACACCATCTTAACGACCTAGGTCACATCTTATTGTAGAACCTCAAGTTGTATGAATATAACGACCTATTTATGTAACGCCTATGGTGATCAGATTTGTTAGGAGCTAAATTGTATATATTTTGACCATTTGAGAGCTCCAACCTATGTAACCACAACACCTATTTAATAGGTGCTATTTAATCATTTTAACGGGGAGAATACAAGATCTGTTTATTTTGTCAATATTTTTACTTTTCTCTAAAAATCACTAGAAGCTATAACACAGATAATTCTCTCCAAACAATTGGGATTTTGAAAAGTCAAGGGAATAATACATAATCATCAATTTTAATTTAAATAAACCGTATTAAACGATTCAATGTATCTAAGTATATAACGACTACTCAGACGATATAATATTTATGACTTATGATATCATTTTTTCTATGAATATTATATACATCTTTTCTTAGTTTTCTAAATTTCATATATATATCTTGTTGTAAATTATTATAATCATATTTCTTTATTTTTTTAATAATTATTTTTGTGTTTCAATTATACTTTGTAGATATTTCATGTTTGATTTATAGACTAAACATTTCCTCTATTAAAAGCCTCAAAGCTTTCATTAATATTTCTTTATTTTTTTCATTAATGATATATTATACGTTCATTTTGTATCTGTAATATCAATATCTATTTTTTATTACTTATATCATAATAAATTATATATTTTCTTTGAAATAATTTTCTTAAAGAAGAAAGTGATGGATCTTTAAAATCATTTAATTCTTTAAGCTTTAATTTTACTTTCTGAATTTTTTTAAATTTTTGTTTATTTATTATCATTTTTTGGAAAAATTAACTTTCTTTGTGTTAAAATATTTTTAATTTTTTTAAAAATTTAAAGATGTTTTTGATATTTTTACATGTGACAATTTACGTGCTACTTTTGATATTAGATTAAAAAGGAAAGTTGTCACGGTTGTCACTACTCAACTTAAAAATTTAAAGATGTTTTTGATATTTTTACATGTGACAATTTACGTGCTACTTTTGATATTAGATTAAAAAGGAAAGTTGTCACGGTTGTCACTACTCAACAAAACAGTACATTCGAGACCAGGGGAATAATGTGTATTAAAAAACAAATAAAACATGCTATATTTTAAAAACAATGTATTAAACATAATTATATATTTGTGAACATTTTAATGCTCGTACATGATTTCTTCTTTTTGAATTTTTTTTATAAAAAAATTATAATTCAAGTTCGTTAACTACTTTAATCTCTTATTTATTAATCAATAGGAGAACAATTACTATATTAAAAAAAGGGAGGAGAAAAATAGCCATTAATCAAATTCCAAAAAAACAAAAACAAAAAATCAGGATAATTGCCAAACTGGAATCGTCACAAATGTTGCTTTCAGTACAGTATTGTCACTATTGTGAATTTGTGTGGTGTATATACCCATTCATTTCCGTTCACGCTAGTATTTTCTGTGGCGTACAAAACTTTGTCATTAATTTTTGCTCTCAATTTTGTATTGAGAAATTTTGGGCTGTAAATGGATTAGAGATTTCGAGTTCCGTCCAAATTGACAAGGATGGATGAGTTGATAGGGTTAGTAGCAATATAATTTCTTACATTTTAAAATGTATTTTATAATAATTTTTTATTAAAATATTATTTTTTATTATGTAATATAAATAAAATAAAATATAATAAGAATCATTAATAAAAATAAAAATAAAAATAAAATTTAATATGAAATCATTTTAAAAAATAATATTAATAATATTATAATAAAAAATTATTTAAATATATATTTTTAAATAGGAGGGAGTTGATTTATATTTTTCACTAATAATTAGTGGCTTTTTTTTTTGTTAGAAAGAGTGAATTAACATTAAGATTTGTACTGAGAAGGAAAATCCTAATAATTTGAGCATTTAAAGGACATAAGCGTGTTTGGGTGTTTAATTAATTGAGGCTTTTAATAATTTTAATGGAGTATTAAAATTCAAGGATGTCAATTATGATTTTTAAATTTTTTATAAAGATTTAGGTTTGTATTTAATTAAAATTTTATACAAATTTTTAAAAATTCAAGTGTATTTAAAAAATCATTGATTATGAAAATGGTTAAAAACTTATAGATTTTAGTGAATTTTGATATACTTTTTAGTTAAAATGGTTAAAAACTCAATTTCAAAGAATTCTCAAGATTTATAAAGATTTTATTTTTATTATTTTTCTATAACATACTCTAATATTAATCCAACTATTCTTAATACAAATCTATAATATCTTATATAAAATCCATTACAATTCATACGAATTTAACAAAATCTACAAAATTACTTACAAATTCCTAAAAATTTATATCACTTTAAAAAGATATCAAAATCCTATTTAGAAGCATTTATTTTTTTAAAAAAATATTTTTACGCACTTCTACGTTAGTCAATGAATAATGAGAGATTTATATGATCATTCCCACAGCCACGACGACATAACGCCAAAGGCAATTTTTTATAGCTATTTTAATTTATAATTTTGATTTTTTAAGTGATTTTTTTAATCATTTAAGGATTTTTTTATTATTTGAAGAAATCACTTACTAGTTCTAACTCATTAAAAATAAAAAAATAAAAAGTTTAAATCATATTTTGATTTTTGCTTTTTTCCACTTTTATAAACATTTTTCTATAAAAAAATCAAGTCGTAACTCCCTTCATGATAAATAATGGAAAAAAATGATAATAAAAAAATAAAAGTTATAATAATCACATAAAAATTCTTAACTATCTAAGCTTTTGAAACAAAAATTGAAAAGTGTTACTAAATAACTTATATGAGATTTTTATTTTTTTCTCTTTTGAAAATCACCATGTAAAAATAGTTATAAAATACATTGATGATAATATTTATTATGAGTGTAAAAAATTGAATTGATTTGATTTTAAAATAAAATTTGAATCAATCCAATATAATTTGTTTTTAAAAATAAAAATTGAATTAAATCAATCAAAAAATGGGATTAGTTGTATTAATTTTTGAAATTTTCATTTTTCTCTAAATTATGACTATAAATTTTTGTTTTTTAAAATAAATTTGAATAAACAAACTTTAATCTTTATATAATATCTTAATTATTGATATTTAAATTAAATAATAATATATATATTTATATTAATTTAAATATTTTTATTTATATTATGCGTATAGATAATTACGATTATATGTTAGAATTTAAAATTTAAATTAAATATAATAAAATTAATTTAATATATATAAATTGAATAAAATTTGATAAATTTTTAAAATTTAAAAAATTAATTAATAATTAATAATTTATTTATTTTTTAAAATATAAAGTTAAAATAATTAAATAACTTTTTAAAATATAAAGTTAAAATAATTAAATAACTTTTTAAAATTAATAAAATTGAATTAGATTAATCGAATGATTGATTTGGATAATTTTTATACACTCTAATCCCAAATATATATATAAGAATTATAAATCATAAAAATCAATTATTTAATAAAATTATAAATCAAAATCCTTATTAAAGTCAAAGTTTTTAATTGCATGTTTGGTTATAATTTTTTTTTTTTTCCAATTTGCCAATTATGAGATAATGGGAAGCTTAGGTCCGTCACTCCCTGATATAATAGAGTGGTTGGAAAACATAAAAATTGCAGGAAAAAAGGGTACGATTTCCATTGCTTGATAGTCATAAACGATGCGGCCACTGTGTCAGAGTAGAGAGGCACGTGAGTGAAATTTTGTATTAGTTTATTTTGACGAAAAAAAAATGTGAAAGAAAGATTTTTTTATATACCGTCAACTTTTTACTGATTTATTTATACTTATTAATTTTTCCCTTTCTTTTTATTAAAATACTTAAGTATAGGCGAAAATTTACCGTATGTATTATATATTTTTATATTTATTAAATAATAATTAAAAATTAAAAATAGTATTTTTATATTTATATCATTAATAGTAAAGATTTATAAAAAATAAAAGATAAAATATTTTCATTATATCTAAACCCTTAATATATAGAAATATAAAATGATATTTTATAACCACCTATTCTATCCTCTAATATCATTTTATATTTCTATATATTAAGGGTTTAGATATAATGAAAATATTTTATTTTTTATAAATCTTTACCATTGATATATAAAAATATATAAATTAAATATATATATATATAAGTAATTTCTTTATATATTAAATTATTATAATATAAGAATTAATATAACAAATAATGATTGATTTAGGTAGGGAAATCAACTTTTTTAAAAACAAAAGTTCTTAACGTTAAACATCAAGTTGATATATATAACATCTTGCTCAAAAAGTCATAAGATGTAATGGTTTCTTATCTTGGCTAGATAATGAAGGCCTCTATGGATGTACAAATCTGCCTTATAAAGTAAAATAAAACAATAATTTATGTTCATATATTATTAATCTATAGGCATAATTTTAGTTTTAATCATTTTTTTTAAATATTTTATTTATAATATTAAAAAAAATATGATATGATAAAACTAGAAGGTAATTCTTAGGTGGACCAGCATCATTTTACAAAAGAAAAAAATATAATAATACGAGAAAATTTTTTAGTAATAAAATTACAAATTATACACAAAATAATTAGTCCATAGTATGATTCTTAATATAAAATATGTTATATTAATATTATAAAAATAATATAAGTACAATAATTTACTAAAAAAATATTTTCTACGTTATTCAAAACATAATTTTCATTAATTAAAAAAGAGTATTAATAAAAATATGTATCAATTAATCATGAAAATAAATGATCCACCCAATATAAAAGAACTCAAAATATATAAGAAAATTAGTAATAAAACAAGGATAATGAGAGCTATTTATTTACTTAAATAAATTAAAAAATAAGAATAAATGACAAAGTAAAGAGGAAAATGAAATAATGGAAAAATGTAAAAGATAAGCCAGACGAGGAAAGACAAAATAAGATATCGTTTCATATTTGTTGTTTATTTATTGAAATTTTTTTATTTATATTTTTATATAATTTATTTTTATATTTTGATTTAATATATTTTAATCTTCATTTTAAACGTGATTATCCTACATGATTTCAAATAACAAAAATAAATAGTATTTATGTTAAATTAATATATATTTATTATTAAATAAAAATTTATCTTATTATTTTATATTAAATATTATCTAATTGAACATTGAAATATGACTATTTAAATATGTTTAATATTGAATTAGATCTAATTCGATATCGTTTATCATTATTAAATGTTATTTTTATTGTTATAAATATTAAGGGTGTTATTTTATGTAATTTTTCAAAAATAAAAAAATAATAAAATTAACACATTTATAACTATAAAAATAGCACATATTATGTTTACATAATAAATTTTACTATTTAAAAAATGTTTAACATATCATTTTATTTTAAAATCATTTAAATTAAACTATAATTATTTAAACCAGTTTAATATTATTATAATATTATTTTTAATAACATAAGTTTTAATAGCGTTACTTTTTGTAATTTTCTAAAACTTTATCCAAAACCCACCACAGCCCTTGCAACCATCTACCTCTACGGACAACATATACTTTTTTATGGAAATTTTTTTATGAAAAATATATGATTTTTTATGTTATAAAAAAATATATTTGTTCTTCTAAAAAAAACTTTATATACGAAGAGTTAGACTTAACCTAATTTCATTTTAAAATTTAAATTATAAGATAATTTTTTTAAAAATTATATGTACAGTAAAAACTCAATTCTTGATCGATGTGAAACTTAGATACTTAACGATCATTCTCTACGTTGACGAGAATGCAAGAGTTTAAAATTAACGATCATAAGATAATGTTTATGAAACCAAGAGCTTAATTCTAATACCATGTTAGATTTAAATCTAACTATATCTTAAAATTTAAGTTATAAGATAATAATTATCTATGATTATATGTATAGTGAAACCTAATTCAAAGTCTGTAGGTCCTTAACATAGAAAATGCAATTAAACCTAAAAATTAAGTATTACACACTTACGAGAATATACAAATTGCCTTGTATGTATACAGTATCAATATTATAAAAACCTGGAAAGCGAACTATACCTTATTTAAAAGAAAAAAAAACTACTTCATTTGATGCTTCTTGGCAAGAAAAAGAGGAAAAAATAAAATAAAAATTAACTCGGTTAAAATGGCTTCGAATAAATATCAGTATTCACAATTAGAATTTGCTTCATCAGTATCATTTCTAACTCCAAAATGGCCAAAAGCACTTCTCTTCCTTTGTATGAAAAAGTTTCTTGCAAAAACATACTGAAAAGAGCTGTCCACGGAGTAATGCTCTTCCTCCTTCTCTCCCTCTTAATCTATCGTCTCTTCTCTCTCAATAAGCACGGATTGCCTTGGATCCTTGCATTCCTATGTGAGCTTTGGTTTACAATGTACTGGCTTATTATCATCAGCACCAAGTGGAGCCCTTTCCAATACATAACTTACCCTCACCATCTCTTACAATGGTAATTATATATATTTATATAAAATAAAAAAATATGTCTAAAATTATTAATTATAATAACATTCAAAAGCACTATACAAATAATTACTTATTTTGGATGAATTTATAGGATGAGTAATGAAGAGTTTCCCGCAGTAGACATGTTCGTGACAACAGCAGATCCGGAGTTAGAACCTCCAATATTGACTATAAATACTGTGCTGTCTTTGTTAGCTGTTGATTATCCTTCAAAAAAGCTTGCTTGTTATGTATCTGATGATGCTTGTTCCTCTCTTATCTTCTATTCTCTCATTGAAGCTTCCAAATTTGCTAAGTTTTGGGTTCCTTTTTGTAAGAAATATAATGTTCGACTTAGAGCTCCTTTTCGATATTTCTCTATGGAATATTCCTTGCCATCTGATCTCGATGACTCCATTGAATTCCAAAGAGATTGGAAGGCTATGAAGGTACATACGTAATTTTTTGAAGTTCTATTTGAAAGGTCTGAAATAAAACAATTGCTATTATGTATACCATAGCGTTGCAGGAGCATTCTTGTCTATTCATTCGATGTTTCCACTAGATGTGCCTAACGAGTTTAATTATACATAAGTAACTTAATTTAATTCATTTAAATTTTATTTAAATTTAATTAATTTTAAATGAGTTAGTCTAAATAACTAAAAAAGCTAGCTAATTTATATTTTTTAAAAAATAATAAATAAAAATATATAATATTTTGTTTAAAAGAAAAAATAAATAATATCAATATTATTCTTTTGATTATATTTTTGTAAAATAATTACAAAATAAAAATATATATTTTTTGATAAATATATTTTGTTAAATGAAATAAGCCGGTGTATTTAAGCTTTAAGCTGGGTTTTTTTAATTAAGCTTTAAGTTGGGTTTTTTAAGGTTATCAGTTTATTATGTCAACTTTAATTTAAATAAATTAAACTATTCATTTGACACTGCAATATTCAAAGAAAATGAAAGATAAGAGGGCTACATTCAAAGATCACGGGACAAAAAGGGTTTGTAGGCAAATAATTGGCACTTTGTGTAAAATAGACTGTTTGATATGTACAGCTTTTTTTCAATTTCGGTTACTTTCATATCTTGTTTCAGGATATGTACGAGCAGCTTAATCACAAAATTGATGATGCAGTGGCCCAAAAGTACTCTTTACCATGTGATCTTAGTGGTGATTTTGCTGCCTTCTCAAATATACAACGAAATGACCATCCAACCATAATCAAGGTGTCTCAATTTTATTTATACATTTAACGGCCATTGAGAACAGCTACTTCTTTTGCTTCAAAATGGTTGATTTAAAACATCTTAATGTTTCTCTTTAAATTAATCACTTTTAACATAATCACTTTTAACATAACTACTTCTAAAAGAAGCACATCCAAACAAGCTCTTATTTATTTATCCTCTAAATTTTAGTTCCATACAAAACAAAGAAAAAACAAATTCTCAAGAACTAAGTATGCATTCAATAATACTGTAATAAAAATAATATGTAAATGCGTGGGTTTCAAAGGTAATATCGGAAAACAAGGAAGGCCTATCAGATGGAGTGCCTCATCTGGTTTACATTTCTAGAGAGAAGCGGCCAAAGCAACCCCATCGTTACAAAGCTGGTGCCATGAATGTTTTGGTATAATACTTGTATACTTTAAATATAATTAATTTTTCTCTTATAATGGTATAATGGTATGTTTTGGTATAATGGTATGTGTGTGTAGATAAGGGTCTCTGGGTTGATAACCAATGCTCCAATTATGATGAATGTGGACTGTGACATGTATGCCAACAATCCAAAAGTTATTCTCCATGCATTGTGTCTGCTGCTGGAACCCAAGAACCAGAGAGAAGTCGCTTTTGTGCAGTGTCCTCAAGTCTTCTATGATGCACTCAAAGATGATCCCTTTGGAAATCAGCTTACAACCATGTTTGAGGTTCATCATATTTCGATTTATAATTGTTCTTATATTAACTGAAAATGGGTTTTCATTTCAAACTTTCGATTATATATATGTTTGAATTTAGTATGTGGGAAAAGGAATGTCAGAAATCCAAGGACCTTTTTATGGAGGAACAGGATGCTTTCATAGACGAAAAGTGATCTATGGTCTCTCCCCAGATGACGTAGAGCTCTGTGGTATTACGACTAATTTTTTTAATAATAGTTTCTAACTAGAATTGATTTTTATCATTTCATAGATCCTAATTTATCAGAAATATAATGTCTTCTCTAGAACTCAAGATCTCACCCATTTAAATAAACAATCACTGTTCGTTCCAATAAGTAATCTTTTAACTTATTTCTTTAACAGAAAAAACAGTGGAGGATTTACTAGAAAGTTTTGGTAACTCAAAAGAATTAAGAATAGCAGCTTCTCGTGCATTAAAAGAGAAGGTAGAGCCAGTAGAGTGTAATCTTGGGAAGTGTACAGAGGCAGCGTACCAAGTTGCTGGTTGTGGATATGAGTATGGCACTAACTGGGGTGTAAAGGTCAGTGCCAATTCAAGAAATGCCTCAAAAATGACTGATTCAAAATCATGTTTCCTCAATGATTTAGCAATCAAATCTCATAAATATGTCCTCTAAAAGTTAAGGCAGTAGCCTGGAAAAATAGGCGTAAAGAAAGACTATATTTGGGAGAGCTCTCTAAGATTGGATACTTTATGAGTTCATCTCCTAGGCATAGTGAAAATAACTACCTTAAACAACATAAAAAGTAACAAAACTAGACCCATGTTGGAATACTTGAGAAAAATAAGCAATTTTTTAACGAAAAAAAGGAAAGAATGAAGACTTTGTGTAACCTGGTTGAGCATATGTATTCAGGTTGGTTTGATGTACGGATCAGCAACAGAAGATGTGCTGACAGGGCTGACTATACACAACAGAGGTTGGAGATCAGTCCTCTGTACTCCAGAGCCACCAGCATTTATGGGATGTGCACCAACGGGAGGTCCAGCTTCCGCTACCCAAATGAAGAGGTGGTCTACAGGTCTCCTTGAAATCTTCTTCACTAGACATTGCCCTCTTCTAAGCACTCTTTTTGCCAAGCTTTGCTTTAGACAGTGTTTGGCCTACCTTTGGATCTCATTATGGGCCTTTCGTTCTGTTGGTGAGCTCTGCTATGCTGCTTTAACTGCCTATTGCCTCCTCACCAACTCATATTTTTTGCCGAAGGTTAGCACCAAACTCCAACTAATGTAAAAGACCAATACAAATTATTAACTGAAAATTAAAATAATGCTTAAATATGTTAAAACCAATTGGTTATTTGGTACGTTCCTGACTCTATTTTTTCCACTCACGTCTTGGTACATGGATTATGCTCGGTGCAAATGACATTAATGCAGGTCAAAGAACCAGCCTTCTATATACCAATTGCTCTCTTGTCCCTTCACATTCTCGACAGTATGTCAGAGTATGTTGGAACCAAACAATCAATAAGAGCATGGTGGAACAGCCAGAGAACTGCAAGAATATATGCAATGGGAGCATGGTTCTTCGGACTTCTCAGTGTGGTGTTAAAACTCTTGAGAATATCCGAAACAGTTTTTGAAGTCACACAGAAAGACCAATCTACTTCAAATAATGGAAGTGATCGAAATGATCATGTTGATGCAAGTAGGTACACGTTTGATGAATCACCAGCTTTTGTGTTGGTCACAACTCTTTTACTATTGCACTTGACATCTCTTGCAATGTTCTTGATGGGGTCCCAACCTCCTGCAATTGGTAGGAATGGGTCAGGGATATTGGAGGTCATTAGCAGTGTGTGGTTGGTGCTTTCTTTCTCACCATTTCTGAAAGGATTATTTGGAAAAGGAAAATACGGTATTCCTATGGTCACCATATACAAGTCTACTGCTTTAGCCTTACTCTTTGTGCTGTTCTGCAGAAGCACCACAATAATTTAAAGAGTTTGATAATGCAACTGCGTACACAACTGCATTCCTATGTCTTTTATTCGTAGTTTTGCTATGGTTTCTTCATCTTCTTGCTAAATTAATTAATAACATTATTGTAATGAAAAAAGCCAAATAATTAAACCTTCCGTTTTCTCCAATTTTTTAATATAATATATTCCCCCCAGTTTCAGCAAAAGAGAATCACTGGGAACAATCATTCTCAAGGTAAAAGAAAACTTTTGGAACACGACAGGACAGATAAATGGCTGGCTCATGTTACTTCTAGGGATCGAATAGGAATAATGACTTAAAATTAAGAGAATCAACCATACAATCCAGAATCAATAATCAGCATTTCACAAAATGTGGTCTTGAAAAGGTTTTACTATAATAAGCCATAAGACTCTAACAGTAATATTATCTTCCTCCAACCTCATTAAGATAATGCACTTTGTGTAGCAGTCCTCGCAATTATATCTCATTTTTGTTTTCTTAAAATGAGATTAAGAAATAAATTTCTATAATATTTTCTTAATCATAATAAGTTATGATTAGCTGTAGGCTCTAGCTCATTATTACAGTAACATGAATCTGATGCGCCTGAAGCTTAATACCTGTGGCATGTAGGCTGAAATACCATCCATTGCAGAGCAGCTAGGAAAGGGCATTAAACCTAAAGTTATGCCAATAGCCATAACTATCATGTAATAATTTCGTATATATTCGATTAATAACCATCGATCATATATTCGTAGTAGTTTATACTTAGTTTAACTACGATTCTTATTTTTTAACATTTATTTAAAAATATATTTAATTTTAAAAAATAAATATTAAAATATTCTTTATTCTACTATATTATTTAAAATATTAGATATTATTTTTTCTTTTTTAATTATTTAATACATGTTTATAAGTAAAATAAAAATATATAAAAATAGTAATAAATAAAATTTAATCTAATTATTTTAAGTATTATGTGTTTTATTATTAAAAATATATTTTTTACGTAATTATATATATTTAGTTTCAGTTAAACACATTTTTAGTATTACAATAACCATTCTTACCCCACGTCTTATCTGTTACAGTTATTTTTGGAAAAAAAATTATTAAATTTTTACGAATAAATTTCAATTATCTACCTTTAAAATTCCCATCCTAATAGCAACTTTGAGAATCCTGCATTCCCACCCTAACCACAAAGCTTTAGATGATCTAAGCTTTACATATAGATGAAAGGAAACTGCATACATAGAATAAAGTATTTAGGAAAGTCAAAGCAGATCCTCAAATTGTCCCACAGTCTAGGCAAACAAAACAAGAGTCACTTAGAATTTTTTGTCAGAATAAAAATTTTGAAACACCCGTGAAATTTTTACTTACCAAAACTTTCAAGAAGTCAAAAGATAACAAAATTACTGGTTCAGGCCTGTCTAGCGAGCAAATTTGACAGAAAAAGTGCCATTATGCCTCCAATCTAAACGAGTTTTTCATTCCTACACAATTAATAAGGCTATCTAGCTTGCTAATCCTACTGATTATTACATCTTCATCAAAAGTTACAAAATACCAAGAGAGTACTTCCATATTCTACAAGCCTGTGACTCTGTACTATAGAAAAAACTTGGAATTTCTTCACACACTGTTGGAGAATTTTACAATGCTGTTGCATTCCAATGAGCATATAGTGTCAGGGAAACATGACAATTCAGTACGTTCTAACTTCGAAGAACTTGGCGGTTCTTCAAGCTTATCCATAGCATTTATTATCTGTTTTAGTTCACTTTTTTTTCTCTGAAGTTCACACAGAGACACTATTAAAATATTTTATCATTGATTTATCCATTTTCCAGCCCTGGCAGCAGTATAAATGCAATGGAATGTTTGATAAGCTTGTAACATTCAGAGGGTGCCAATGAGTAAACTGTAAAGTATTTGGTTTTATGGGCATCAATGACTAACAGGGGAGTTCGGCCCCAGGAAATAACCCAATGTCATGCACTTCACTACAGAGCTCAGGCCACTAAATTCAGAAGTTGCAGCAGGAAATGTTTATGAAGCTTACACTTTTGAAGCTGTCATATTCACAAAATGGTTCACTAATTTTTCCCTCGTCATTCTTCTTGTGATTTTGCTAATTAGTATCACAAACGATCTAGTATTATGACAGAAAACCTGCAAGAGGAACAGTGAGCAAACAAGAACACTGTATCTTGCAATAGCATAAAAAAAACATGTAAATGTAGAAATAAAAACACGGAAAAGCACTCTAATCAAGAAAAGAGTTATTTATAACAAACAAAAAATGGTTACAATTACCATCTAAACTTTCTAATAACTGGAAAATTCTTGGGAGTCCCACTGCACAACGTACAAACTGAAACACTCAAAAGAGGCCATTATGGACAAATTACCATTCTCATGTACGTCTTAACGGTAGTAAGTTCGAATGATTCAATATGAAAACAGCATCAATATATTTCTTTCTTAGCTGCTTTTCATTATTTATTCCTTTATGCAATTTATCTCACTTTTGACCCTTCACATTAGTGATGAACAAGTGTTATATAATATATATACATATTTATGCTTTCACCAACCATCACTAACATACAATAGTACAATACATGTATGTGTTTTGAGAGAAGAGGATTCAAAAATGAAAGGTGCATGTAAAGAAATAAAATGATTAACTTTTTCCCTTCATTTTCCTAGTTTCCATCCTGAAATGACAAGTCCTACTTTTAGTCTTCTTTTTAAGAAAATAAATATTTGATTGAAACAAAGAGAGAGTGGTATTCCTAGCCTCACAAGGGCATAGATGGAGAGAGGGGGGATGCATACAAGCTATACAAAACATCATAAACAATGTGACCCAGTTCTTGAGCCTATAAGCTATAAGATTTTTTCGACTCTACTTGTAAAATGAGGGACCAAGGGTATCTTTCCAAAATCTATAATGTAACTGTTTCTAATGTACTAATTAACTGCAAATCATCTTATCTACTTGGACTCTACTTTAAAAATGAGAGACCCAGGGTCTCCTTCAAAAATCTATGATGCAACTGTATCTAATGTAGTAACTAACTTCAGATGAAGCCAACTTCAAGACAGTATCTTTAACTTAAATGTTATACGGTACATCTAGGTCAAAAATAGCATCAATATAAAATTTTATACATCCATTAAAAATTGGAGGCTTAGTTTTCTAGCTAGGGAGGAAAAGCATCAAGAACTGTAAGAGCTTATTATGACATCAAACGAGTGAATTCAAGCTTAAATAAAGAAAAATCAATTCATTTACTCCTGTGTACATAGGAGCTGCTCATTTCCATACTGAAGTACATGAAAGTAAAAAACAAAAGACCAATTTCCTGCCCGTGCATTCAACATTGATCATCTTCACTCTCCACAACATGCTCTCATACATTCTAAACGTCTTTTTGCTCTGAAATGTCCAACTTTTCCTTGTATAACCTTAAAAGCTCTAACGATTTATCCTCGTATCGCATCACAAAATTTTCCAGGAACTTTTCTTCTTGAGCACAAAACAATGTACTTAGGTTAACATCCTTCTTAACCAAACCTTTAGAGACCAAAACTTGAATAACAGAAGCCCTTGGAATAAGTCTCTTCTTCAAGCTCAGAGAAAGGAGAACTGGGCGTTTGGCAATGAATGAAGATTTCATACCCATTTTATTGATGAAGAAATCCATGACAGCCATGATTTTATCCTCTGACACAACCATACTCCAAGGAAACCTTCTAAAAGCTTCAAAAACGTCTTCCTCAGACCAACCCCACTTCTTATAATAATACACCTTCTTTTTCCATGTTAGTTTACTCATGGTCCCCAATATAAACACCGCTACCACAAACTTTGACGAAGTTGGATCCATCTTCATTTCCTTCACTTTCTGTACACTGTCTCTGAAACTTTCTGGCTTAACTAAGAAAGCTCTAGGATAAGTTTGGATCCATTTCACTATTACGGAATAAGGAACTCCGTGTTCTTGTAAAATATCTATCTTATTTCCCACATAATTCGCAACATCATATCTAAGAATGTGCCCACATCCCTTAAAAGCTCTAATGGCTTTCTCGTCAGATTGAAACAGGTTTCTAAGGAAGTCAAATGCAGGGATAATCTGTTTATTTAAATTGCTTCGCAAAACATAAGGGAACACAGATAACAATTCAGCAATTTGAGAAGACGAAACGCCTTTAGATAGAAAAAACTCTAATTTGGGCAAAAGGTTTTTCTCAATATCCGTTGAAAGCACACACGGAAGTCTCCTAACTAGATTTGAGATTTGGACCTGAGTGAAACCATAGTCCTTGAAAACCTGAATAATGCTGTCTGGTTTCTCTGGAGCTACAAAATTAACATACCTGGAAACAACCGTTGCAGTTTTTGGAGAGAACCCAAAAGAGTTTTTGAGGTAAGTTACAACAAATGAGGGTTGATCTGAATTATTTGAGATGCACCTGAGAGAAGAACCATGATTTTCAGTTTGTGGTAAAGTTCTGCACGTACAGACTCCAAAGAGAATGCTTCTGCTTCTGAGGACCAAATTGGACGTCGGCTTCAACATAGAAGACACAGTAAAGAAATTTAGTCTTCGTTTACAGAATTTGCGCGCCTTTGAATTTACTCAGTTACGCGAGGTATTGGAAAAGAAACACCCCGCGGCGGGGCTACTCAGAAGCGATGATGTTGGTTATAGGTTAACACGTGCGATGATGTTAGTTTTAATTTTTTTTTTCTCCCTTCTTCTGAAACTAAATAAATAATTCGTTAAGAAAAAAAAACTAAAGTAACTTTTTTTTTACGTATTATCTCATATATTATTTAATATTTTTAGTTATTATAAAATATTACTAATTTTTTTTATATTATTTAAATTTCTCATATCATATCTCAATTAATTTCTTTTCTTAATGAAATTATAATTATTTTAATTATTTTTGAAAAATAATTATTATAACTTAAAATTATTAAATTTGTATTAATTAATTATACATGTATTTAATAAATTTATTTTTAATTATGTATAATACTTCCTACGAGATTACGTTATTAAATCAATTTAATAATTATTAACTATTAATTTATATAAATCTAATAATTATAAAGAATAATCAAACTTTTTAATATACATATCTGGCCACTCAGAGACTTAGAATCAGGGATATTCTCGAAGGATTAAGAACACCATCTTGCAACCCATTACAACGAGTATAATAGATTTTAATATTAAAAATTTATTGAATAAAGAAGGTTAGACGACACCAAGTTTACTAATACGTGTGTGTTTTATTTTTATTTTATGAATAAATAAATTACATTTATGTGTAATTGTAAAATTATTATTAAAATTATATATAGACGTATAATTTATTTTATAAACAAAGTTTGATTTTTAACCTTATTCACACAATATAAGTATGTTACTTTTGTATAATGTAAAAAAATATATGTTATTCAGTTGTTTAAAAATACCGTATATATTATATATATATGTATATTAAAATAATTAAAATTAAAATAATATAAATAAATTATTTATATAAAAACATAAATTAAAATAATTAAAACTAAAATAACATGAATTATATAAAAGCTATATAATTTTATATACAACCTATTCATAAGGGCTAGTGTCACCTCTTAAGCCTTTAGTATCGTGGCTTTCATGTATAAAAATAGAAAAGATAATAAAAAAAAGGAAAAAATAATAAAAAATTTGAAATTAAAGATTTAGATGAATAAAAAGGAGAAAAATAAATAATTGTATTTAATTTATTTTTCTTAAAAAAATAAGTATAATATTAGAAATATTTATAGGATTGAAATACTAAATTAAATAACTATAAATTAATTAATAAAATTATAAATAATAATTCAAATAATTAAAAAATAAATATAAACAACAAATAAGAATATAAAAATTTACTAATAATATTGTATGAGATAACGATCGAAATAACCTTAAAATAATAATTATCTATTATATTTTACATTGTTCTTCATAAGTAACAAAAAATAGCTCTTATTGAATAGTAGAGCCATAAATAAATAATTAAAATTTTAAAAAGAACGTTAATTAAATACGTTCATTTATGGTGAACCATATTGAGACAACTATGAAATGAGAGAAACACCATTAATTGAAGTTACAAACTTGATTTGATTGGTGTAGAAAATTCATAAAAAAAAAAATTTCTTTCACAAAAACTTGAAAACTCAATTATATCTAAAAAAAATATCACTATAAGTGAACAAATTGTCTCTTAGGGTTTTATCGTGATAGTAATTATTGAAAAAGTATCATTATTCTATTCTTTCTTTGATGTCAGGATCGCAATCTCTGAAGAATTATCCTCATTCTCTTGCTTGTTTACATATTATATTTGTTGAGTATTAGAAACCAACATAGATTGTGAAGTTTGGTTAAGATTTTGATCCATATAAAAACTAATCGAACTTATAAAAAAAATACAAATTATAATTTTTTTTTCATAATCTACTTATTTTTTAAAGAGAGATGATTCATTTTTTTTAGGACACGGTGTTGAAATAGTCCATTAACTTTGACAAGTTGTACATTTTAGTCTATTAGTTTTCAAGTAACATCCTAAAGGTTACTAAGTTTACAAAGTAAGACACTAAAAGTCATAGACTTGTTGTATCCCATTTTTTAAACCTAGTGATCTCTAATTTACTACAAATAGTACACCAAAAAGATCCGTTAAGTTTAAAAAAATTGGAGATCAAAGGTCTAGAGGGTTTGAAACTTAAGACATTAGATATATTTGTGGATTTTTAGTATCGTACTTTTCAAACTTAATGGAATTTTATTGTATTACCTATAAGTTAGTAGATTCAAATGCACAATTTATCAAACCTCATAGACTTTTAGATATTTTCTCGTTTGTTTTTTAAAAGAGAGATGACTCCCTTTTATTTTTTTGCTTTTTGGGTCATCAAAGCTGATCAAATGACCAGCATCAATTTGGGCAACTTTGGTGTGTTTGGTGATGGCGTCCAACCTTGAATATTCCAAACTTTCAAAGGAGAAAATCATTGGCACCCATAAACACCATAGCTCAAAACATCAACACATGAAATATCCTCAAATATTGAAATTTCAATCCAAAGAGAAAGCACGACTATGAAAGAAGTGTTATGGTCCCTAAGCTCAACATACAATTCCAATGCAATACACATCCAATTTGAGTGTTGTTTAGAGCTTAGAAGTTTCAAACACAGAGAGCACTTCAATTTTGATCATTTTCGGAGCTTGAAGAACAATTCAATGATTGTGGGTAAGATCCTTGCTTTACTTATTTTTGATCTCTTTAGTTTATTTATTACGCTTTTGGGTCGGTTGATTTATGTTTATATTTGGTATCAGAGCCCATATTACCTCTGTCTTGATCAGTTTAAAATAATCTCTGTTTTTCTCTATTTCACTAAGCATCTTGAAATTGGGTTTTTTGAAAGGCTCATTTTTGATGCATAAAGAAATTATAAATAATTTTATTATTGATATTCTATGAATTAAAATGTGAAAAACCATGAAGAACATCATTCCAATTTTTCGTTCGTGTTCATTGGAATGTATTAGTTAATCTTTTATTTAAAATGATGTTTTTGATTTAAATTGAGACCATGAATCACTTGAAAATTCAATTATGAAAATTTTGATAAAAATAACACTGATTTTAGTTGCCAAAATTACGAGATATAACCGGGGCTCTGATCGGGTTAGAACCGAGTCGTTGAAGATGGAGTTAGGAAAAGAAATTTTCTATTTCTAAGACTTGAACCCAGATATCTCACATGAAGGCTTAGCTCCCTAACCATTGAACTAGAACTGATTTATGATAATTTTGTATACTAAAGGATTTATATATATATATTAAGAATATATTTTATTTATTTATTTCTTGAATTAAAAATATAATTTTGATGTGATTAATTTATTTAACTTAGGTTTATCGTATGTAAAATATTTATTATATATGTGACATTTATTTAAATAATTTTGACATATTAAAATTTATTTATGATTAAATATATTATGCTTAAATTTTTTTTTGTATTTGTATGTATAAAATATATATACGAAATTTGGTTTAATAATTTATGCAAAATGGAATTAATTGTTAATAACTCTTTATGAATTTAATTTGTGTTTATATTATTTATTTTGTTTGTGTAATTTATTGTCATTTATTTTTATATGCAATCTTACGAAAGATAATATTTATACATTTGGAATTAAATTAATATTATTTATGGTTTTATAGAATAATTGAGCCTAAGGATTTAGTTAATGTTTAAGTGATTCATATAGTTTAATTAATTATGGAGTAACCATAGCATCTTTAATTAAATAAAACTATAATAAGGTTTATTTAGGATTACATTGAGAAAAATAAATATTAATTTTAATTAATCATATGTGATATAATAAATTTTATCTTATAGGAATTTTTATTATATTTAGTGTGATTAATTAGGATAAAATATCAAATTATATTTTCTAATTTACCCATAGGAATTAGAAAAAGAAACATAATTTGATTGTTTTATCATAAAGTTAAAATGAATCTGGTTGAATTATAACTTTAACCCACAAACAAGTTTTATGTCACTAGATTTATATTTTTTACGATTTATATTGGTAAAGAATGACTTTAATTTAGATCTCAAATTTTTAATAACCATATAATCTTTAATCGCAACTTAATAACCTGTGAATTTCTTTGATATTCGTTGTGATATTTGCAAATTGAAAGGGGATAATTATAAAGTATGGAAGGAAAGAATTCTCCTCCATCTAGGGTGGATGGATATTGATTATGTTATTAGAAAAAATTAACCACCTAAAATTATTGAAACCAATGCCCAATGAATATCACATTTTATGAATAATGGGAGCGATCTAAACGTGATATTCATTAAAACTAAGATTTCTACTAGTATTCGTGGTTTTGTTGATCAATATAACAATGTTCGGGACCTACTAAAAGCCATTAATGATCAGTTTGTCACTTTAGATAAGGCTTTGGCAAGCATCCTTATTATGAAGTTTTCTTCCTTAAGATTCACCAGTGTAAAAGATGTGCATGAGCACATTATGCAAATGAGAGACTTTGTTGCTCAACTTAAGAATCTCGAGGTTGAGATGTCAAAATATTTCTTGGTGCACTATATTTTGAACACTCTCCCATAACAATATGGGCCGTTCAAAATCTCATACAACACACATTTGATAAATTGTCAATTTATGAACTAATAACCATATGTGTTCAAGAGAAAGGGAGGCTTATTATGGAGTTTGGTGAAAGTGCAATGTTAGTTACAATACACGAGAAAGGAAAATCTCAAAACAAACATAAAGGGAAAGGGATAGTTCCACCTCAAGCTGATATTAATAAAGAAGCTAAGTGTTTCTTCTCTAAAAAGAAGGAACACATGAAAAAGAAATGCATCAAATTCCAAAAATGGCTTGAGGGTAAAGATAATCTAACCTCATTCTTTTTATGAATCTAATATGGTTAATGTTAATATTAACACCTGGTGGATCGATTCTAGATCTACAATCCATATTACAAACTCCTTATAGGGTATGTGAAACCTAAGGAAGCTAGTAGGAAGTGATCAATACATCTTATCCGGAAACAAGATGGGCTCACATGTGGAGGCTATAGGAACATGTAGTTTGATTTTAAGTAGTGGTTTTGTTTTAGAATTAGAAAAGACCTTTTATGTTCTAAGTTTCTCTAGAAACTTGATTTCGATTTCAAGATTTGTACCTTATGGTTATTCCTTTCACTTTTTAGAAACATCTTTCAATTTATTTAATAAATTTGATTGTGTTAGGAATGCTATTTTGTCTAATAGTCTTTACTGCATTAATTTACAAAGTAATGTCACTCATAACGCCATGCATGTTCAAGCTGACACTAAAATATGTATTATTGACGATGACTCTTATACATTATGGCATAGGAGATTATGACATATCTCCATAGAAAGAATTAAAAGATTAGTGAAATATGGGGTACTTAGTACTCTAGATTTTACTGATTTTCAGACATGTGTGGACTACATTAAAGGAAAATAGAGTAATAAGTCAAAGAAAGGTGTTAATAAGAGTTTAGGCATATTATAGATCTTACATACTGATATATGTTATCTGGACATGGATATACAGGGTCAAAAATATTTTATCACCTTTATTGATGATTTTTCTTGATATATGTATCTCTACATGCCTCATAATAAGAGCGAAGCATTAGATGCCTTCGAGATCTTTAAGGTTGAAGTAGAGAAGGAATGTGGAAAGAAAATAAAGCATGTGAAATCATATAGAAGTGGTGAATATTATAGTAGATATACTGAGAATGGAAAAACACCAGGTCTGTTTGCTAAGTTTCTTCAAGAGTATTTGATAGTTGCCCAATACACTATGCCCGGTACACCATATCATAATAGTATAGTAGAAAGGAGAAACTAAACATTATTGGACATGGTATGGAGTATGCTTAGCTACTATAATCTTCCTAAATCCTTATGGATCGAAGCTTTAAAGATAACTATGTATATATTAAACCAAGTTCCAACCAAGGCTATCTCAAAGACACCATTTGAATTATGAAAAGGTTGGAAACCAAGTTTGGGACATATGCGTATTTGGGGATGCCTATCTGAAGTGAGGATTTATAATCCACAAGAGAATAAGCTTGACCTAAAGACCATTAATTGGTATTTTGTTAGATATGTCGAATGATATAAGGGCTATTGATTTTATTGTCCATTTCATAGCACTAAGTTTGTGGAATTAAGAAATGCAAAGTTTCTTGAGTATGATCTGATTAGTGGGAACGATCAAATTAGGAATTAGTTTTTGATATTGATCATTTAGAGTCTCAACCTTCCACTTTGGAAGATATATTGATTGTTGTTCACAACACCCATCAAGTACAGGTTGGTGTTGAAAAATTAATCATTGAAATTCCATAAGTTGTTGACAACATTCCAATAGATCAAACTGTTAAGGAGATTTCTAAAACTTCTGAACAAAAAGTTGAACCTCATTCTTCCTAAAAAGATGATGGTGCGACATTAAGAAGAAAAATTTCAAGTGATTATGTTATATATCTACAAGAATCTGACTGTAAAATTTGAGTTGAGAATGATTCTGAATCCTTTTCACAAGCCATGAGTTGCAAAGAATCTAAATTATGGTATAATTTTATGATGGATGAGATGAGTTCCACAAAGAGTAATGGAGTCTGTAATCTTGTTGAGTTTCCTAATGGTGCAAAAACCATTGGATGTAAATGGGTCTTTAAGACAAAGAAAGACTCGTTAGGCAACATTGAGATATACAAGGCCAGATTAGTTGCTAAGGGATTCACTTAGAAATAAGGAATTGATTATGCAAAGACTTTCTCTCCTATATCTAAGAAAAGTTTCTTGCACATTATATTGGCATTAGTAGCCCATTTTGACCTTGAGATGTAACAAATGGATGTGAAAACATATTTTCTCAATGCAGATATAGAGGAAGAGGTTTATATGAAACAACCTGAAGAATTTCTTTCTAATGATGGTAAGCATTTGGTTTATAAGCTTAATAAATCCATATACGGACTAAAACAAGCATTCGGCCAATGGCATTTAAATTTCATGGAGTAATTTTTTCATTCGGATTTGTTGAAAATTCTATGGATCAATGTATATACTAGAAAGTTAGTGCTAGTAAGATATGTTTTCTGATTTTATATGAGGATGAAATTTTGCTTGTAACTAATGATAAGAGTTTGCTACACAAGGTAAAATAATTCCTCTCTAAAAATTTCGATATGAAAGATATGGGTGAGGCATCTATGTCATATGCATTAAGATCCATAGAGATAGACTTCAAGGCATCTTGAGTTTATCTTAATAAACCTATATCAATAAGGTTTTAGAGAGATTTCGAATGAAAAATTGTTTACCAAGTGTTGCTCCCATTGTGAAGGGCGATAAGTTTAATTTGGACCAATGCCCAAGGAATGATTTTGAAAGAGAACAAATGAAAAACATTCTATATACTTTTGCTGTCGGAAGCGTGATGTATGCTTAGGTTTGTGCACAAGGCCTGACATTTCTTTTGCTGTTGGAATAGAACAATTTAGGTTTGGACCACTGGAGAGGTGCTAAGAAAGTGATGAGATACCTTCAAGGAACCAAGGACTATATGCTAATGCATAGACGAATCGATGATCTAGAAGTAATTGGCTACTTCGATGCAGACTTCGTTGGCTATGTTGATTCATATAAATCAACATTTGGTTACATTTTTGTGCTTACCAGTGAGCTATTTCTTAGAGGAGTGCGGAGTAGTCCTTGACTACTACTTCCACTATAAAAGCCGATTTCATGTCATGTTTTGAGACCATATGACATGATGTATGGTTGAAGAATTTTATTTCCAAGCTTAGAGTAGTTGATTCTATTTCTAGGCCATTAAGATTGTACTATGACAACTCAATTGATGTGTTTATGGCTAAAAGAAATAAGAGTGGTAGTCGTAGTCAGCACATCGACATCCAATACATGGCCATAAGAGAACATGCTAAGGAAAAGAAAGTGATTATTGAGCATATTAACACTGAGTTGATGATTACTGATCCTTTGACTAAGGGCATGCCACTACTGAAATTTAAGGATCATGTAGAGAAAATGGGAATTGGTTCCATTTTGTAAAGGTATCACTACTAAAATATGTGCTTATAGCCTCGATTTTTAACAGTGACTATAGATCTATGGCCTCGGTTATAATAACCGAGGCCTAAGTGAGAGAGACCAAAAGCAATTACCTATGGCCTCAGTTTTTCAATAACTGAGTCCATAAGTGGGACCTATGGCCTTGGTTTTACAATAATTGAGGCCATAGGTCACACATATGGCCTCAATTTTTTAATAATCGAGGCCATAGGTCTCACATATGATCTCGATTTTTCAATAACCAAGGCCATAAGTCTCACCTATGGCCACGATTTTGCTATAACCGAGGCCATAAGTCTCACCTATGATCACAGTTTTGCTGTATAACCGACACCATAGATAATAAAAAGATAATTATTATTACACTCAATTTTCAAATATAAATTAAAATAAATATAAAAAATTAAAAAAATTAAGATTAATTATATTAAATTTAAAAGAGATATTACATTAAGAGTTTAATAAAACGATACAATAAAACACATATAATAAAAACTGACTAATTAAAGAGTTCCAAAAATATAAAAAAATACAAGAACAAACTTTAAGGCTGCTAACTAATCATAGTCTACAATCTAAATCAATCTGAAAAAGAGCAAGGCCCATTGTAATAATGTCATTCTTCAAAATCTTTGTCCTTGACAGCATGCATTAATTTCCTCATAAAAAAACATCATCTAGTATAAGCATACCAACATCCATTTTCCATGAATATAATCCTGCATATATAACATTCAATTTCCATGAATATAATCTTGCATATACAATATCTAGAATACAAGAGTCCTCTCTACTTATTTATTCTTAATATATCGGTTACATCATGATTATAATGTCATAAAAATGTCTATAATAGATGACACCGTGAGATAGTACCTGTGAATATAAACATGTACTATATATGAACATACCAACATCCAGATTACATAAATATAAGTAATACCTCAGATTAACATAATAAGTTCTTTAATCTACATCTGTTCCTGTATATATAACAAATGATCCATAATAAGTAGTTCTTCAACCTATTCAAGAGTGACAATCATGGAATTCTTATCTAGCCTCTAAGTAAATTTATAATACTTAATATAAAACAAAAAAAAAAATTGAGATATAATTCAACAAAATCAATAATACTCATATCAATAACAATAGTAGCATTATTATATAATACTACCCATATCAATAACAATAGCAACGTTATTATTTGGTACTATCTATATCAATTACGCATAACAGAGATCTAGACGAAGGGTCCTTGCAAGCGTTGAACAATACCCATATCAATAACAACAACATCATATATCACATTTTAGTATGTATATAGAAAGTTTAGAATTAAAATCTTACTTACGAGTTTGTTAGCAGTGTAGTTATTTAAAAAAAATAAAAAAAAAATTCATTTTCAAATTATCTTACTTCCAATAATTGTAATAACAACACATGTATTGGTTAGAAAAATAAATTAGAAGGAAAAAAAATACAAGTATACACTTGGATTGAAAAGATTAAGGCAATCAAATGAATTTTTTATGCATCTCAATATGCTACCCTACCTTAATGCTAATATTTTTTTTATATAGTTATTAATGAAATATTATTATAATATTTTACAATTAAATGGTATATGTATTTTTTTGTATTCAAATACATTTCTTGATTTTAAGAATCAAGAAAAGATATGTTTATTAACATTAACTTCTTCCAAAAGTTTTCGCAACGTTACTCCATTATCTAATTTTCTATCAAAAGCCAATGACTTGAGCTAATTTTTCTTACCTTATTTTTTTCAAACTGATCATGTACAATTAAGAAATTTTAAATAAAATAATATATTATTATTGATATATAAATTCAAACCAAATCAATGTATCAAAATAAAAATTATTTCATCATTTATAATCATAATATATAATAATATTCAATTATAGTATTACATATAATTCCATACGGAGTAACACAACATTGAAAAGAATCATACATATGTAATCAATCATCATCATCTAGACACAATCTACATTTTTTTGGATAATTGAAAAGACTCAAACTATAATATTTCAATTAAAAAAATACACAAATAAATATATTTATATTTATATTTATATTCTTATTAATAATGATATAATATATAATTAAATTTTCTTAAAAATTAAAAATAAAAATTAATTTAAGTTTTTATATTTATTAATATTTATACCTTCAAATAATTTCATACAAAGGATACTAAGATTTATCAATATTATTTTTCTAAATCATTTATAATCAAAACAATTTCGTATATTTATATATATAATTCCACAAAATAGGAAAAATTATTAAACAATTACCTTATTAAAGCTTCTTCTCTTATGTGCTATTTCTTACAAAGTATAAGAAGTTTCTGCATATGTTTTAGTTGTGTGACACTCTCATTAGATTAGACACATTTGTTTTGTATTTAATAATTAAGATGGTATCTCTTATAGTGTTTATGGCTAACAATTAGTGTTTAACCCAAATACCAAATCAAAATTTTTTTTCTGAGAATAACACAGTTCAACAATTGTCTTATTAGACACTTTTCAATTTCATAAAACTCAGGATAAGACTACTTTAATTTCTAAGATATTTGACTATGTCATCAAGCAAACCTTAAGTACCATGCACAATACAATGAAAAAAATCCATAGAAAAATATCAGATAACAGGAAGTTGGAAATAATACTGTCTAAATCTAAGAAATGACTCACTATACATCCCAAGAAATATAGATTCATACATGAAAAAATAACCCTAACTGAAATGTATTATGTGTAGAACTAATCCACTAAGAATCAACACATATATGAATTGATATTGTAAAAAAAAGGTATTATACTTACCGAGAGCTGAGTCACGAGCAACGACAGTAGAAACGGTCGACCGTCGAGGTGCGAAGAGGGAAATATGAACAGAAACAAAATAGAGAGAAAAGAAGAGGAGAGGCCAGGTAAAAGAGTTCTTGTAAATGTCGAGCGAGGTGCTAGAAAGGAGGAGCTATTGGAGGAGATCGTCGACAATTTCTTGAGGCGTGGCGTGATCGGACAGAACCGATCTCGTCGATCCTACTGATACTTTGGTTTTATGTATTTATAAAACTCTCGCAAGTGCACGAATCATTTCGTAGAAAATGATAAGTATACTCCCAAGGTCGATCTAAGGAAGGAATGTATGTGGTTTTTAATTTATTATTCAAACTTTTAAAAACGAAATTAAATCCTAAACATCCTGTCACGATATTTTGGGTTTTTGTGTTTTTAATCTAATAACATAAAAATAAACATTTATGCAAATTTTATCATTTATAATGGTGGAGTATTTATGGATATAATAATTAAGTTAATTATGCTTGCTCATATTATTTAGGTTATTAAAGATATGAATTGATATTTATTATTTCTCTCTTTTTTATATGAATACCACCTTTGGTGGGGTTAGATATTCTTTATTAACTAAACAAATCAATTAACACCTATGAGTGAGGTTGATAACTAATTTGATTAATTAAATTAATTCCTTTTTCTAAGAGATTGAAAATGAACCATTTAAATGCCACCTTTGGTGGGGTTAGACAGTTTAAACTTTATTCAAGGTGTCCAAATTAAACCTAAGAATTTAGTTATCCGAGTACTAACTTTCAAGTTTTAAAACCACTACTGAAAACATGTTGTCAATACATTTTTAGATAATAATTCTTATAAAAACTTTTGAAATAGAGCTTCACTCTAACTACCTAGGCGATTGTACCAACAAATAAAAGAGCACTACTCTAAATCGAATAGGATAACTAAACCTTAAAATCTAATTTTCAGATTTAAGTTTGTAATGAAAAATAATATATTTCTCTCTAACATTCTTAATATAAAATCTTGAATAAAAATAAAATCAATTCATTTTAGAGATTTTTACCTATTTAATATTTCGCAAGCATAACAACGTTATTATTACATCATGTTTATAAACAGCCAGCAGAGTTAAATTTAATCACAGACAAATTAAATATAACATGTAAGAATAAAGCATAAAAAATAACTGTAAAGAAATTTAAATCTTTACAGAACTTCGATGCTATTCCCGTTGCTGGAAAACCTCCAAGCGGAATTTGCACTCCCATTTATTGAATCAAAAAGCTAATAACTTACAAAAACATAACTAGTTCTTCCCAAAAAGGGAAGAACTCTAAAACTAAGAGAAATTAACTAAGAAAAGCTAAAAACTAAGAAAAACTAAAAAATCTAAGAAAAGAGAGAAATAAAGAGAGAAGAGAATGTGTTTTGAGGTGTGTTTAGAAGTGAAGGGAAGGGGGTATTTATAGGTAAGGATGGAGAGAAAAAATGAGTGAAAAAATGTTAAAAAAATGTGAAAACGCGGAGTGCAAATGCTGAGGTCATTGATGACGTCATGGGGCGGCTGCACGTGAAAAATGGGGCGAAATGGGCGTCGGTGCGTGCGGAGGGAAGCTGGGCGCCAGTATGCGCGCGCGTCTTGCGCGAATCTGGGGCAAAACGCCCATTAGCGCGGGGCATGCTACTTCATACGGTGGGCGGCCAGTGCGATTTTCTCCTTTTTGACATTTTTGACCTTTTTGACCCATTTTGTCCAATTTTTCCATATTTATTGACCTTTCCCCATTTATTTATTAATATATTTGTGATGTATTGCTTCCAGTATTCCTCTTTGAGTCTTTAAGTTACGCTTTTAAGCCAAAATACCTGAAAAACAATAAAAATACCCGTAATTCCGAAAAAGACAAATATATATAAATATATGATAAAACATATAAATATATATATATATATATATTAATCAATTAATGTGCATAAAATCATGGTTATTTTAGTGCTTTTTGAGCACTCATCACAACTCCCAACCAGCTTCTTGCTAGTCCCTTAGCAAGAGAAGCGATAAAAACTAAAAATTAAACTATCCTAAATCACTTTCGTGGATTGAAACGGTTGCATTTAGCCTATGCCACAAGCCTTTAAACCCCTAGGTTGCCCTAATGGATAAGTTTGAGTCTCGTGAGGGTTTTCAGTAATGATACCCACAAACATTGAACTAAAAAAATCAAAAGAAACAATAAAAACAATCAACTAAAATTACAACAAAATCAAAAATTTAAATTTTAAGAATAAAAGAAAACAACATAACACAAAAATGTCTCATACTTTTTAATCTCTTTTAAGATCATAATTAAAATCTCAAGCATAAGTTATTTTAATCTTCTTAAACAATCATGATTTATTATAATAATTAGTTGAAAATCATTTTCATATTTCATATCAAAAATGTATCAATTTAATTTCACCCAATTTCAGTGTCATGAATCCGAATTTGCTTTGACTCTATTCCTCATAAGTCAATACTCTCAAAACACTGAATCCTATGGGTTCAAACACTCATACTAATTTATATGCGAAAGAGTTGATGTATAGAAATGAACTAATATGTTCGCATATGTATAAAGAAGAAAGGCTCAAAGTGTTATTTTGACGTTGATCTCATGAAAGGAATCAAATGTATAAATTATAAAGATATCATATATAAAAATTATTTTCATGCATAAATCAAACTCATTAAGAAAAAATTTCAAGATATATGCCTTTTACAAATGAAGAAAGTGCAATGACTTTTTAGGGAATTACTTCCTATATCTTTCTTTTGTAATTAGCCTTTACTCACAACTTTGTAGGCAATGTGGGTCATAGTATGTAGATTATACTATATATTCTTTCTCTCTATATTTTTCTGAAAATATTTTTCAATACATATCATTTGTTTAGAGAGTCAACCCATGTCGATTGTACATTTTTTTTTTTGAATTTTGGGTAATATGGGTCATAGTATGTAGATTATACTATATATTCTTTATCTCTCTATATTTTTCTGAAGATACTTTTCAATATATATCATTTTTTTAGAGAGTCAACCCATGTACAAATTGTACATTTTTTATTTTTTAGGATTTTGATGAGTGGTTAATTTTGTGGCTTTTTTGTTTGATCTTGGTTTAGATAACCCCAGATATGTCTCTTTTTTTTTTGTAACAGTCATGCACGAATGAGATAAAAGCATATACTATCAATTTCTACTCAAATCATTTATTCTAAGCAAAAATAATAATAAAAAATATACGATACTCTATTAAGATGAGAAAAAATTCATACATTCAATATTAATGCCTATAGAGATCATCTAAGAATTTGAAGAAATAAGAAATGTGTTTGGAGTAGAAAAAATATATATTTCACTCTGAGTAAGGGAAATTAGGCTCAAATTATATCTCACAAAGATAGTCTCCACTAAAACAAATTCATAAACACCAATTTTGGGTTTAATATAATTTATACATCTTATCAAGAAATACTAGTTATGACAAAAATTAACTAATTATCAAAAATAATTACATAATATTTCATGATATGTTTTCAAAAATTAATCTAACAGTACAAAAGACTTAACTATTTACTTAAATTTGATTTAAAGAAATGATAAATTTTTGTGAGAAATTTTTTTTTTAATTCCAAAAATTACTAAATCACACAAAAAAAATAAAACCAAACACAAAAAATGAAGATGTGAACATAAAAAAGAAAAAATTAATAATTTTTTTTTTAATTTTTAAATTGTTAAATCTTTTTTTTTTCTTTTCTAATTAAGCATGGTAACTTTTCACCACCCCCAACCTAGAACTTACATTGTCCTCAATGTAACAACTGTAAATTAAAGATAAAGAGAAAAGAGAAGAAAGATTACCTATTTCTTGAGAATGTGTAAGTAGTAATGGAGAAATGCAGGTGCATTCATCATATTCATCATTAAAGTGTATACAGACAGATTGCTGTGAACTTCTAACAACTCAACAAATATTTTTAGTTTTAACAATTTAAAAATTATTCACATATAATTAAACTAAAATAAACAATAAAATTAAGTATATAAAACAAATAACAAAAAATTACCTAAAATGATGGGTTGCCTCCCATCCAGCGCTTAGTTTAACGTCTTAGCAAGACGTAACTTTATGGTGCTAAGGGTTACTCAGCCAAATGCAGTCCATTTCAGCAATGTTGTTTGGTTCTTCTAAATAAGGCTTCACACGATGCCCATTGACTTTGAATGTTTTCTGTGTCTTGGAATCCAATAGTTCTACTACTCCATGTGCAAATACCTGAACTATTTTGAATGGTCCATCCCATCTTGATCTCAGCTTTCCTGGAAACAATCTCAAACGAGAGTTAAATAAAAGAACTTTCATCCCAGGGTGAAGAATCTTAGGAACTAGCCTCTTGTCATGATAGCACTTAGTACGCTCTTTGTATAATTTGGCATTCTCATAGGCTTCGTTCCTAATTTCTTCCAACTCATTAAGATGGAGTAACCGTTTTTCTCCTACTTTATCTAAATCCATGTTTAACTCTTTAATTGCCCAGTAAGCCTTGTGTTCAAGTTCAACTGGAAGGTGGCACGCTTTCCCAAAGATTAACCTAAGTGGCTCATCCCAATAGGTGTTTTGTAAGCAGTGCGGTATGCCCATAAGGCATCATTTAACTTAAATGCCCAATCCTTCCTTGAAGGACGCACAGTGCGTTCCAATATTCCTTTAATTTGCCTATTACTTACTTCCACTAAACCAGAAGTTTGAGGATGATATGGAGTAGCTACTTTATGTGTGATGTTGTACTTGTTTAGTACTCCATCAAAGATCTTGTTACAAAAATGGCTACCTCCATCACTTATTATGGCTCTAGGCGTTCCGAACCTACTGAATATTAAATCCTTCAAGAATTTAACAACAACATTACCATCATTGGTTTTAGTGGGGATAGCTTCTACCCACTTGGATACATAATCCACAACAACCAAAATGTATTGAAAACCATTAGATGGGGGAAAAGGACCCATAAAGTCAATCCCCCATACATCAAAAAGTTCAACAACTAAATTAGATGTCAAAGGCATTTCATCTCTTTTGCTTATGTTTCCTGTTCTTTGACATCTATCACATTGTGCACAAAACATATGAGCATCTTTAAAAGAGTGGGCCAAAAGAATCCAGACTGTAGTACCTTACGTGCTGTCTTTTCACCACCAAAATGGCCCCCACAATGAAGTTCATGACAAAAAGTTAAAATGCTCTTATGTTCTTCTTCAGGTACACATCTCAAGATGACTTGATCTTGACCAATCTTGTATAAATAAGGGTCATCCCAAAAATAGTCCTTAATAGTTTTAAAAAACCTTTTCTTGTCCTGATATGAAGTGTTAGGTCGCAAAACACCAGTGGCAAGATAATTTACAATATCAGCATACCATGGGTTAGGACCTATTGAAAATAACTGTTCATCAGGAAATGTTTCAACTATATCTTTATTACTCTCATCTTTAAGATAGTTGAAGTCAGAAATCAACCTAGACAAATGGTCAGCTACTAAGTTTTCACTGCCTTTCTTATCCTTGATTTCTAAGTCAAATTCTTGTAAGAGTAAGACCCACCTGATTAATCTTGGCTTGGCATTTGGTTTACTTAATAGGTATCTTAAAGCAAAGATGATCGAATGCACAATCACTTTAGATCCTACTAAATAAGACCGAAATTTGTCTAAAGAAAACACTATAGCCAAGAATTCCTTTTCAGTGGTGGTATAATTCATTTGGGCATCATTGAGTGTTTTGCTAGCATAGTAGATGACATGCAAACGCTTATCCACTCTTTGTCCCAAGACTGCTCCTATAGCATAATCAGAAGCGTCACACATTATTTCAAAAGGTAAAGACCAGGTTTGGTGCCATAATAACAGGGGTAGATGTTAGTTTCTCTTTTAAGGTATTAAAGGCAATAAGACAATCATTGTTGAAATCAAAATAAACATCCTTTGATAGCAAGTTACATAAGGGACGACTTATTTTAGAGAAATCTTTAATAAATCGTCTGTAAAATCCTGCATGTCCTAAGAAGCTTCTTATCCCCTTCACAGATGTAGGGGGAGGTAGTTTGGATATCAATTCAACTTTTGCTTTATCAACTTCAATACCCTTGTTTGAAATTATATGTCCTAAAACTATCCCTTGTTGAACCATAAAATGACTTTTCTCCCAACTAAGGGTGAGATTGCATTCAATGCATCTTTCTAAAACCAAAGTCAATTTATGTAAGCAATCATCAAATGAGTTCCCAAAGATAGAGAAATCGTCCATGAAAATCTCAATGAATTTTTCCACCATGTTCGAGAAAATAGATATCATGCATCTTTGGAAAGTGGCAGGGGCATTGCATAACCCAAATGGCATTCTTCGAAAAGCAAATGTCCCAAAAGGACATGTAAATGTGGTCTTCTCCTGATCTTCTGGTGCTATGGGTACTTGATAATATCCAGACAATCCATCTAAAAAACAGTAAAATTCGTGCCCAGCTAATCTTTCCAACATTTGGTCAATGAATGGAAGAGGAAAATGATCCTTTTTAGTATATAAATTTAGTTTCCTAAAATATATACACATTCTCCATCCAGTGATTATTCTAGTGGACACTAATTCACTTTTGTCATTTTTAACAACTGTTATCCCAGATTTCTTTGGTACCACATGCATTGGACTAACCAACTTACTATCCGCAATAGGATAGATAATCCCTTCTTCCAACAATTTAAGAATTTCTTTCTTAACTACCTCTTGCATATTTGGGTTTAGTCTTCTTTGGGCTTCTCGTACAGGTTTAGCACCATCCTCCAAGTTGATCTTATGCATACACATTGTAGGACTAATGCCTCTTATATCCCCGATACTCCAACCTATAGATTTCTTAAACTGTTTAAGCACTTTGATGAGTTCCTTTTCTTGGGTTTTGGTCAAGGTTGAAGAAATTATCACTGGATAAGTTTCCGCTTCTCCCAAAAACACATATTTTAAGTGCTCAGGTAAGTCTTTGAGTTCAAGTTCAGGTGGATTGGCCTCTTTACTAGATGAAGAACTGGGTAGATTTAAAAGTGTACTAAATTTTGTCATTACTTCATCATTGTCTAGTTGTTCAAGGTACCCCTTAATTTCCTCATCTAAATCTTCTTCGACCTCTTCAAGTGTAAGAACAGTCTCAAGCTTGTCTTCTATTCTGGTTTGGAAAAAGGTGCTTTGGACAAGATTATCCAAAGGGTCAACATCGAATATTTCATAGATGGCAGAAATAGAAGGAAAATGTGAAGAATCAAAAACTTTAAAATGAACAGTTTCTCCTAAGACTGTCATTGTCAATTTTCCATCTTGGACATCAATAATAGTTTTAGTAGTTGCCATAAATGGTCTACCAAGCAATATTGTGTGCTCTTTGTCCAATGTCGGATTTTCTTGCATATCCGTAACCACAAAGTCAACAAGTATTATCAATTTGTCTACTTGTACCAATACATCCTCAACTATTCCCTTTGGATACTTAAGAGATCTATCTCGCAAGTTGAAGGGCATAGTTGTTGGTTTTAAATCTCCTAGATTGAAATTTGTAAGAATATAGAGTAAGGCATCAAATTTATACTAGCACCTAAATCAAGCATTTCTTTAGCAACCTTCCTATCCCCCATAGTTATGTTTATAATAAAACTTCCAGGGTCTTTTAACTTAGGGGTAGTTTGTCTTTGAAATCTGTACTAGAAATTTTTGATACTACTACTGCTCATTCGGTTCATACCTCCTTTTCTTAGTGTTCAACTCTTTGAAAAACTTAGCATATGAGGGCACATTCATGATCACTTCTAATAATGGTAAATTGATATTTACTTTAGAGAGCATATTAAAAAGATCATAGAATTGCTTATCTTGTTTGGATTCTTTTAATCGATGTGGAAAAGGTACTTGCAACTGGTGTGGTTCTGTTGTCTTTTGAATTTTGGGGATGTCAGATGACTCTCCAATGAGTTTTTCAGAAGGCTTGTTAAGTTTAACACTTATTTCTCCTTTTTGTGAGACTAGAATATCACCTTCTTTGTTACCTGAACTACAAGGTAAATCGTTAGAGATTTTAGGTAAACTGGTATTAACTACCTTACCACTTCGAAGGGTTCTTACATCCTTTGCTTGTTCTAGTTGACTGGGCAACTTTCCTGGTTCTTTCTTTTGCATTTGTTCAGCCAGTTGCCCAATTTTAGATTCAATTCTTTTAACCGAAGCCTCCATGGTGTTCAATCTTTGATTATTTATCAATTGGTTGTCACAACTAACTTGAATAAAAGCATTCAAGCTATCCTCTAAGGTTGGATTGAAAGATTGGGTGTAGACTGGGTAATTGTTTTGCTTCCAATGATGGTTAGGGTGATTATAGGTGTTTGGATGATACCTTTGAAAGGATTTGACTTCCTCTATGGAATTGACACTAGAATCACAAGTACTTGAACAATTATGAGTACCATGCCCAATTGAAAAACACACTTCACACACCTCTTGATTTGGCATTTGGTGGGTAGTAAGAAGTTGCACTTGTTTAGTCAATTCAACAAGTTGCAAGGTTATCTCATTATTGGAGCCAACTTCATTGACTCTTGCTCTCCTTCTAGCACTTCTTTGTTGGGAATTAGAACCCAACAGCTCATAAAGATTATAGGCTTCCTCTGCAGTTTTTTCTCCCACAAAGACCTCCAAGAAGATTATCAACCATGTATTGACTGCAGTTGTCAAACCATCATAAAAGAATTGGTTCTGTAGTTGCAATGGAAAGCTATGATTATGACATTGAATGGAAAGGAGCTTGAATCTGTCCCAAGCTTCATGAAAGGGCTCTTCATACATTTGAGAAAATGTTGCTATTTTCGCTTCCTTAAGTCAACAAAGATTTTGACGGGAATCGAACCTACCCATAAAAATTTCATATACTGCCTCCCAAGTTTTTAGAGAACCCGATTGTAGAGTAATGAACCATGACCAAGCTTTATCCTTGAGGGTGTAAGGAAAACACCTCATCCTAAGTTGATCTTCATTAATTGCATGTAGTGGAAAGGTTTGGACAATAGCATAGAATTCTCGAATGAAATGCAAAGGATCTTCATTAGGGACACCATAAAAGGAAGGCAACAAAGAATAATGAATTTTTTTTAATTCATAATTCCTTGCAGCCTCTTGTAATTGTATGCCAGAAGTTACATTGCCAATGATTGGCATTGTATAGTCCTTCATCATTTTCCACCTATCTTCAGCATCTCCCATGGTTATTTGTAGTTGAAATTGATCATCCTCCTATCATCATTTAGCTCTTAAAAAATAGTAGATATCATTTAGAAAGATTTCTCACTTGATAAAATGTACAAGCTTAAAGCAAAAAGGTGTAAAAAAATTTTTATTTTTATTTTTATTTTTATTTTTTTTATGCTAAATTTAAAGAATGGACACAATTTTTGAAATAAACAAATTTATTTCATTTGAATTTTATTACACACAAAATAAAACTAAAACAAAGGAAAATACAATAATGGGTGACCTCCCATGTAGGACTAAAATTTATCGTCTTCTAGTAAGACGTTGCTTGGAGATTACAGAATGACAAACTCAATGTCTCCTCTTCATTGAATTTATTTTACCCCATTTGACCATCAAATTAGTCTTTGCTTTGTTTTTGTAAATGTTCAACTAACTGTTCTACTTGAACTTCCACCTTTTTCATAGAAGCTTCCACAGAATCCAACCGTTGATTGGTTTTGGATTGGTTATCTCTACAAACTTGAATAAAAGAATTCAAGTTGTCCTCCAAGGTTGATTTATTGGGAATGCTTCTTGGGATAGGTGGGTGGAATTGCTGGCCTGGCTGATTTGAGCTCTGAGCGAAAGGAGGGTTGTTTTGCCTCCAGGAGAAGTTTGGATGATTTCTCCACCCAGGATTGTAGGTATTTGAATTGAGGTCGTACCTTGGTCTCTCGTTGATATGCTCCCAATACATTAACCTGTTCAGTCCAAATTGTTGTTTCTCCTTGGTATGGACAGGCTTCGATGCCATGTCCCATGTTGCCATACAAACCATACCGTTCATTATTGGTGTTGGTTTGTGTAGTGAGAAGTGGCAACTTGCTTGGTCGATTGAACAAGTTGTTGTTGAACTTTAGTCTTTGGAATCGATTTCATGAACTCCAACTTTTCTCACTCGTGAGCTTTTCTGTTGGGAATTAGCACCCAACATCTCAAAAAGGTTGTACGTCTCTGAGGCAGTCTTTTCTCCCATTGCTCCTCCTGCAGCGTTGTCGACAATGAACTGACATTGTTGTGTAAGTCCATCGTAAAAGAATTGGTTCTGCAACTGTAGGGGAAAGCTGTGATGGGGACATTGAGTGAGAAACATTTTGAACCTATCCCAAGCTTCATGGAATGGTTCTCCTTCCATTTGAGAGAAAGTAGCAATCTTTCCTCGCAACTCTGATGTTTTTTGGTGGGAATAGAATTTTCCCATGAATTTATTATAAATGTTGTCCCATGTCATCAGAGAACCTGGGGGAAGTGACATTAACCAAGCTTTGGCCTTATCCTTTAAGGTGTAGGGGAAACATCTCATTCGAAGTTGATCCTCGTTTAGAATACCGGGGGAAGGTTTGGACCGTAGCATAGAAGTCTCTAATGAAGGAAAGAGAATCTTCATTAGGAAGCCCATAAAAGGAAGGAAGCATAGAAAAATGAATATTTTTTAGGTCATAATTCAGCAACTTCACCCAATCGATAATGCGGCGATTGCCGCCAATCACTGGTCTTGCAAACTCCTTCATGGTGGTTTCCCTAACATGTTGGTTTTCTGTCATTTCTTTTGGTTCTAGTAAAGGACTAAGGTTTGGTTCTACGTTTGGCTCAAAAACAGATTGGTGGTTGGAATCCAGTATTGTTGACACTTGTTTAAATTTATGAATATTATCTACATATGGTGTAAGAGGGTTTCCTAAGGATCTCCTACCACGCATAGACTATTTAAAACACCTGTCAACAAAATAATAACCACACAAAAATTTAGAGAAAATTTACATGGTATTTAATACAAAACACTAAACAAAAACTAGTTAAACTCTAAGTCAAATTTATTTATTTAAATAAAACAAAGTTTAAATTTTATTTACTTAATGTTTTTTTTTAAATTTTTTTTTATTCATGAATGGTAAGTTTTTACTTCAAATTTCAAAATCAGAAAACTAATATTTTACTCTTCACGTAATTTTTTTTTTATTAATTTTTTTATCTTTTATTTTTTTAATTTTTTTTACTATTCATGAACTATAACCTTTTTTTATGAATTTTGAAATTTAATTTTTAATTTTTTTATTTTTTTTTTACTATTTATGAATGGTAAGTTTTTTTTTATGAAATTTACAATTTAAAAAAATTATTATTTTTTTATTTATTTTATTTATTATTTTTTTTTATTATTTTTTTTTACTATTTACGAAAAAAAATTTATTTTACAAGTTATGTAAGGTTTATTTTTTTTTAAAAAAAAATTTTTATTTTTTTTATTTTTTTTATTTTTTATTTATTTATTTTTTTTATTAATTTAATTTAAAATTTATTTACTTCAAATTTCAAAATTCAAAATTATTTTATTATTCATGCTATAATTTTTTTTTTATGAAATTTAAAATTTTAATTTTTTTTATTTATAATGAAATTGGAATTTGATTTTTTTTTTTACTTTTCACAAACAACAAAATTTTTTATTTATTTATTTATTTTAATAAAAAAATCACAATTATTTACAACACAAAAAGTTTTTAAAATTTTGATAAATAATTTAAAAACGCAATTCCTTCCCCGGCAACGGTGCCAAAAACTTGATCGGGCAGAACCGATCTCGTCGATCCTACTGATACTTTGGTTTTATGTATTTATAAAACTCTCGCAAGTGCACGAATCATTTCGTAGAAAATAATAAGTATACTCTCAAGGTCGATCTAAGGAAGGAATGTATGTGGTTTTTAATTTATTATTCAAACTTTTAAAAACGAAATTAAATCCTAAACATCCTGTCACGATATTTTGGGGTTTTGTGTTTTTAATCTAATAACATAAAAATAAACATAGATTCAATAAACATTTATGCAAATTTTATCATTTATAATGGTGGAGTATTTATGGATATAATAATTAAGTTAATTATGTTTGCTCATATTATTTAGGTTATTAAAGATATGAATTGATATTTATTGATTCTCTCTTTTTTATATGAATACCACCTTTGGTGGGGTTAGATATTCTTTATTAACTAAACAAATCAATTAACACCTATGGATAGGGTTGATAACTAATTTGATTAATTAAATTAATTCCTTTTTCTAAGAAATTGAAAATGAACCATTTAAATGCCACCTTTGGTGAGGTTAGACAGTTTAAACTTTATTCAAGGTGTCCAAATTAAACCTAAGAATTTAGTTATCCGAGTACTAACTTTCAAGTTTTAAAACCACTACTGAAAACATGTTGTCAATACATTTTCAGATAATAATTCTTATAAAAACTTTTGAAATAGAGCTTCACTCTAACTACCGGGCGATTGTACCAACAAATAAAAGAACACTACTCTAAATCGAATCGATAACTAAACCTTAAAATCTAATTTTCAGATTTAAGTTTGTAATGAAAAATAATATATTTCTCTCTAACATTCTTAATATAAAATCTTGAATAAAAATAAAATCAATTCATTTTAGAGATTTTTACCTATTTAATATTTCGTAAGCATAACAACGTTATTATTACATCATGTTTATAAACAGCCAGCAGAGTTAAATTTAATCACAGACAAATTAAATATAACATGTAAGAATAAAACATAAAAAATAACTGTAAAGAAATTAAAATCCTTACAGAACTTCGATGCTATTTCCGTTCCTGGAAAACCTCCAAGCGGAATTTGCACTCCCATTTATTGAATCAAAAAGCTAATAACTTACAAAAACATAACTAGTTCTTCCCAAAAAGGGAAGAACTCTAAAACTAAGAGAAATTAACTAAGAAAAGCTAAAAACTAAGAAAAACTAAAAAATCTAAGAAAAGAGAGAAAGAAAGAGAGAAGAGAATGTGTTTTGAGGTGTGTTTAGAAGTGAAGGGAAGGGGGGTATTTATAGGTGAGGATGGAGAGAAAAAATGAGTGAAAAAATGTTAAAAAAATGTGAAAACGCGGAGTGCAAATGCTGAGGTCATTGATGATGTCAGCATGACGTCATGGGCGGCTGCACGTGAAAAATGACGCGAAATGGGCGTCGGCACGTGCGGAGGGAAGTTGGGCGTATAGGGGCGCACGCGTGAACAGTAATGGTGCGCGCGGGCGTGCGCGAATCTGGGGCTACTGCGCGCGTGGCTGGGCGGCGCGGCGGTGCGATTTTCTCCTTTTTGATATTTTTGACCTTTTTGACCCATTTTGTCCAATTTTTCCATATTTATTGACCTTTCCCCATTTATTTATTAATATATTTGTGATGTATTGCTTCCAGTATTCCTCTTTGAGTCTTTAAGTTACGTTTTTAAGCCAAAATACCTGAAAAACAATAAAAATACTCGTGATTCTGAAAAAGACAAATATATATAAATATATGATAAAACATATAAATATATATATATTAATCAATTAATGTGCATAAAATCATGGTTATTTTAGTGCTTTTTGAGCACTCATTATGGCGCTGCTTGGTGAGAAAGAGAATGATGCGAGCTCTGGATCTAATGGACGCCTGATTTAGGAAAATAATTTTGTGAGATTGGGGTTAGGATAATTGACTGGGTAATTAATATATATATATATATATATATATATATATATATATATATATATTATAAGGAGGGTTGAGGTAATTAATATTATATATATTACTTAGGTGGAATGGGATTATTAATATTATATATATATATATATATATATATATATTATTTAAGCGTGTACAAGATAAGGTGTTAGATGAAATTAATTAGAAAATTAGGGGGAAAAGTTAAAAAAATAGAGGTAAAAAGAAGAAAGAAAGTAAAAAAAGAGTGAAAAAATAGATTAATAATAGAGAAAAATAAAAAAAATTGTAAAATATTTTTTGCATTTCTTTTAAATGAATGACATATAATATTTTAATATTGAAAACTCTATTATTTTAATTATAATCATAGTCATTTAATAATTATTGTTATATAAATTTATTTATATGTATTTAAATATTTTTTTAATTTAACTTATAGTTACGGTTACTGATAAAACTGAGGCTATATGTATACACTATAGCCTTAGGTTTTATCAAATTGTGGCCAAAATCCTGTGGTCTTGGTTTTTAAAATAATTGAGGCTACAATCCCAAGACTAAAAACATATATTATAGTAGTGTATATATACAATTTATTACTTAAACTCTTATATATTATTATATTTTTTCATATTTATGGGCACTATAATTTATTTGAGAAAATATATTTTGTATAGGACCAAGAATATATATAAGATTTATTCATTAAGTTTTGTTACTATATAAATTGTAATACTAGAGAAACTAAATACATTGTAATACATGGAAGATAATACTCGTTCTTTGAGGACCTATCGGCATGATTCATGTATTTATTTCTTAAGAAAATAATCAATGAGATTAAGTTGAATGTTTGGACCAAGTGAGAGAATGTAATCGATCCGTTCGTTCTTCATTTTCAATTTTCATTTACTTTTTTCTTTAATGGATCATTTAGTGGTCTAAACGTTTCTATCATTGAAGAACTCGTCGGTTATGGCTGAAGCTGATAACAAATGCCAACATATACTAATGCTTTAATGAAAAACATAGCTATGAAAGGGGTGTTATCGTCTTTAAGCTCAATACACAATTTCAACGTAATACACCATCCAATTTGAGTATTGTTGATAGTTTGGAAATTCTAAATACAGATAGCACTTTAGTTTTAATCATTTTTAAAGCTTGAAAAATAATTTAATAACTGAAGGTAAGATTTTTGTTTTCGATCCTTTTAATTTATTTATTATGTATTTGGATCGATTAATTTGTTCTTACAAAAGCAACAAAATAGTTCTGATTCTTGGTTCAAAGGAAAACACATGTAAGTTAGAGGAAAGGATCGAAGAGAAATAGGGAAAAACTGAAAGTGACATAATAAGAGAAAATATAAAATAGAGAAATTAAGGGAAGAATCAGAGACTTAGATTATTGGAATACAAAGGATGAAAAGGAGGGGACAAAAAAGAGAGCGAATTATATTATTTCTTATCATAAAATAAGGCAAATGGGTGCTAAACCCTAGCATTAATATTCACGCTGCCGACTCTCAGACACTTTCATTTCATTTCCAAATGTTTTTCTACTTCACAAGCTAAGTATATTTGCCACTTAAGTTTACTGTTTGCTTCCATTTAATTCTTAGAATTTTTTTTCTCAAGTAAACATGATAAGATTTCAAATTTATCCTAAAAGGGTAAGGACATAGTATGAAACCCACCTCAAAATTTATTTCTCAAACCCAAATTAATACCTTAAAATTCATAACAATAAAAATAATATTATTACCTTGAATTAAAATGTGTATGAATGAGTTTTAGATGTTATTTTTGTTATAAACGAGATGTTAGTTTTATGATTTTTTCCAATAATTTTCTGTTCTTAATCTTCGTATTTTACGTACATAATTGTTGTCGGATAACTATTCTGAAATATAATATGCCATTAATCATTATTTTTTTTTTTTGGGTACCATGCAGCTATTTTACCAACTATGAAACGTATAATACTATAATTACTTGAGTTACGGATATGATGAGCAACTAATAATGATTCCCGAGGAAGACACTTGTGGTCCAATATATCTCTCACTCTTTGGATAGAAGACTAGAGAGCTGTTGTACTACAACTTAATTGGCATCATGTATAAATATGTGGCTCTTAGTATACCCCGAATTCCCATGGAGTACTATGACACACTCCATGACGCAAGTTATATATTTGGGTAGCTAGTTTTTGAAGCTTTGTGTGAGCCCACGAGATTGAGCTAGCTAGATCTACAAGTGTCTTGTGTAGGTTATTGATCAGGACAAATATATGGGAGTAATGGCCGAATGTCGTTTTGTATAAATATCAATTTGAAGAGTGCTATTTCTCAACCCCAATTCCACCGCGAGTTAAATTCTCCGTACATGCAGTAAATATATATAGATGGGCAAAGTGGTTAAAAATACATGTATTATTGCTGCCTTAAAAAATAAATATTTTGTATTATCAAAGTAATATGATTTGATTCTTTCACCCACGAGAGAAAGACTAGTGTACGTTCTTTCTATATTTTCTTCCTCTATCATTCGCATCTCTCTATGAATTTGTTGGTAATGGTATGTTCACAAATCTACCACACTAAATTATTGAAAAGAAATAATTTTATCACGTGATAATAAATAATTCAAAGTATAATTTTTGGGTAACTATCATTCATTTAGTTGATTGTAACGAAAATAATTACGTGTAATAGTTTGATAGTAGGTTTGTAAGTTAATAGTTTAAAATATGTTTATAATTTTTAATTTTTCTATAGATTTATAAATTTTTTACTGAATTGTAGTTTATAAATCTATTATTAAAATACTTATTTTGTAAGTTTTTGGCGAATAATCAAACAAATGATAGATTTATCATGCTAATTATACTTTAGTGTTATTTTTATCACCAATAATACTTTTTAAATCGATACACTGCTCACACATCATATAGTTAGGATTCCATTCAAATCTTCTAAATACTTAAATAAGTTATATGTCTAAGAAACACAAGATTTGAGAGTTTTATATAACAGATCTAATTAATCAAAAGGAAATAGAATAGATAATTAGTGAAAATATAATAAGTTAAAATTTTCGCAGATAGTCAAACATGCAATTATGTGTAAATAAAATAATGCTAAAAAACAAAATAGCATAAGATTTTTAGATAGAAATAATCTAGGCCACAACAATAGCTTAAGACAAAAACCACTAGTCCATCGAACTATCTAACTATCCACCATGAAAATAATGTTCGATTACAAGACTAGGACTCAAATTATCCATCAAGGTAATGCCCCAAAGTAACCTACTTACAAGCAAGGTGTTCAAATTCAGACCAACATTCTTATAAACTCGAAATCACACAAGTTATCGAACCTGTTTAGCTATTACCTAAAATATTAGCACAAAAAGCACAAGAATAATATATGTCTTAGAATGGATTAAACAATTGAAAAACTATAGCTCGATGATTTAATAGGATGATATATAAATCAAAATCCCTAACAATCCTAGAACAGATGTTAAAGCACAATATCACAAATATTGTAAGCTTATTAATTCATCAAATACAATAATAAAATATTTAATAAATTAACTAATGAAAAAAGTCTACCATAATAGTTTTTGTAAAAAGATTTAGAGATTAAACTTAGAATGCAAAATTTGATTCAAGTGTGTTGATTAAAATATGAAGCATTAGGTTATTTATATAGGAAAGATTGAAGCCCTAATGCTAGGTTAAAGTCCAATTATAATTATGTCTATTAAATAATTTATATACTAATAAATAATAGGGACAAAATAATAATTAAAATGTTTGACTCGAGTAAAAATTAAGTTAAAGTTTAAAACCTATTTCTCAATCGATTTGAGTTAAGCTAGATTGATCGACCAAAAAAGTTCAATCAATTTAATTAATCCTCGATCGATCTAGGATATTAAATAAATAAATCCCAAGATAGGTAGATCGATTTACCCATTACTAGATCAATCTAGTGCTCGATCAAACGAACAATCAATCTCAATTGATCTACCTCAATTGAAAATTAAATTAGGGACTTTTTAATCAAGGTATATTGATTCTTAATTGATCTACTCATCTTGATCGATCTAGACATGGCTCGTTCGTTCGAGTAACCTATACACACACACACACAAGATGTGTTTATTGGAGCTTGATAGTTTCTTTGGCTTGAAAAGTGTACTTGAAAGACTTACCTAGAAACTAAATTTACATTTAGATGTTTTATTCACGAATATCACCAATACTCATAAACCTTAGAAGCTTATTTGCATCATCCAATAGAATTCATAACAATAATGTGACATTATGATTGTTATAAATTAGAAAAATTCACTCAACCATCACGATTATATTTCAAAAGACTTTTTGTGACGATTATGGGTAAAATTATTTATAATAGTTATTGTGATGGTTCTAACCATTGGTAAACTTTTATTTTTTATTTTTTATGAAACATATCTTGATGATTAGAATCGTCTCAAAAAATTTCCCCCAAATAAAACATGCTTTACCCATAACCCCTTTCCTTTTTTTGCTCATACCTTACTTCGGTTCAAACATCATCTATCCAACCCTTGCTCATCTAGTCAGTGCTTTCCAACTTCTTTTTTGTTCAGTCGATGCTCTCCAGTCTAATCCATGCTTGTCACAATACTTGCTCACACTTCATTTAGCATTTTGCTGGTAGAGAATGCTCTCACCTCTCAACTGTGGTTTTTTTTCTTTGCATCAATATACGGTATACCTTTTAGCCTATAAAATTTAGCATTATTGTAAACCTATCAAGGAAAACATAATTTTAAATCACTTAGATAATCACTGAATCAATAACATAATTGGTCTGCTTTCTATTTTTCTTTCTTTATGTTCTTGTTGTTCTTATTAATTAATTAGGGTTTATTTTTCCAATAGTGGCCTTTTTTCCTTAGCTTTCACATTTTGTTGGTTTGCTCTGCTTATAAAGAAGATAGAATTTTTAAAACTGATTTTGCATCTTCTTCTATTTCATTGAGTATGAAGATTGATAATGAGTGTTTCTTGGAAAAATAATAATTAGGGTTAGTACTTTTTTTGCTTATGTTTTTATCAAAAGTACATAATCTCAATCATAAGTAATTTGAAGGAAAAGCTCTTTGAAATTTTTTGGTTTTCTTATTAAGTACAGGTTGTGCTTTTGATAATTGAAAGAGTTGCCTACAAACAAAACTTTTGAATTTATTCTAAAATCACTTTGAACTAAAACCATACACCAGCAAAAGCTCTGAACTTAAAATAATACGAGACAATTAGAAAAATAAATAGTTTCTATTACTAAGACAAAATACGTAGTAGAAGTATAATGTTCTTAGTTTTGTTTCTTATGCCTCACCTAGAATTTTGTTTAAAATTCTTGTTTTTAATGTTTTACTTCTGAACTTAAAATAATACGGGACAATTAGAAAAATAAATAGTTTCCATTACTAAGACAAAATACGTAGTAGAAGTACAATGTTCTTAGTTTTGTTTCTTATGTCTCACCTAGAATTTTGTTTAAAATTCTTGTTTTTAATGTTTTACTGGAGTTCCATATAGAAATGTTATGAAATACAATAAGAACTTTTGACCTATTTATAGCTAAGCTTTTCGTGTATAACGCATCATAAAAAGGAATCAATTTATAAATATTAAAGAAGTTTTTTTATTTCTTTTTTTCTCATATTCCTAGTATTTTAGGTGTAATTTTTCTTTTTTTCATTTGAAAGTTGAAGTTCTCATATGTGAGATAGAAAAATATCTTTGGGTTAGTATTACTCTAGAATTGTTAGAGTGTTTATCTAATAATATATAATATAGATAAGCTAGTCCAATTATAGAGTTGATAAAGCACTTGCCTAGATAATAGTTTTCTTGTGTTTGTTTCATAACACATACGAAAATCTCTTACCAGAGAGTGATTATGGTTGGCATAAACTTTGCTCATCTATTTCTTATTTTCTAAGTACTTCCATACTATTGATGCATTCGCTCTTTCATCTTACGCTAGGTGGTATTAGAGCAAGAGTCATGTGGTCTTATATAAGGAAAGTAATAAATTCTCAAGTTCAATATTTTTTGAATAAAAAATAAATAAATGGTGTTAGATTACATTTAATGGTTTCTCTATAAATGACTTTAAATAAAGAAAGAAATAAGTTTCTTGAAATTTTTTTAATAAAAAATCTAATAAATAAATGCTAATATAATTTTGTAAGTATATTTTTTTAATATTAATTTATATGTGTTAATATTAAAAAATTTAAAAAACTCTTCAATTTACGTTATTTCTTAATAATTTAAATTCTCACCATTTTTTATTAATATGATTTTTTTATCGTATCATAAATGAAATTTAGGGGATGATTTTTCATTTTCTCATAAATAGATTAACAAAAATGGTAATCAATAAATAAAAAAAATGGTCAAGAACTTTCTATCATCTTAATTTTTTCTTTCTTCTTTAAATTATTAAAATTATAAATCATATATAATATACATTAAACGTAGTATTTTTAATAAAGATAAAAGACAAAAAAAAACTAAAATGAGTTGGTGGGCTAGACTTGGACTAGCCTATAACATATTAGGTTAGGCAGACTTAGCACACTATTCTAATAAGCCACTTTAAAGAGATTTATGTTGAATTAGGCCAACCTCTTTACACCACTCGATTGAAGGAAAGAAACATTATATGAAACTTTTAATAATCAATTTTAATTTATCATAAATTTAACATCAAATAGCCAAAACTTTTTTTTTCTATTTTCATCTAAAAGGTAAGGTGTCTTAAAAACTCATTTTTTATTCATCTAAATGTCATTTTTAGCATATATGATTTCAAAATTCTCATGAAGAATAACATAAATTAATTAAGATTACACATTAATAATAAACGTATCCTACTCAAATTAATTCCTAAAATGATATATCATCATAGGGTACCATATATCCATTTTTGTAACAATCCTCCACATGAATGAAAATTGATGAAATTTTCAAAATGAATGACTCAAATCAATTTTGATATGACGATAGAGTTCAATAGTCTGAAACCTCCATAGGACAGGTAGGTGCTACCCTTTGAATCCACCCTTGTGGAAGTATATTTACCTTATTGGTTGACTAGTATACATGATGTCTTTGAATTACTCTATTGTTTATGTAAGTGTGACATAACTTACACAAAAACCTTTCTTAACACAATTTAATTATCACTGTTATAATTATTTTGGTCATAAGCATATGCTTGAATCTGTGAGAGTTTTTAAAGAATTGAACCCAATACAATTCTCCTTCAAAGTAACTCCACTTCTCACTAACATAGGTGTTCTATTATCTTTAAGAGTAATCCACAAAAAGTAACTTATAATACTCCGCTCAATATTCGTTTCATAAGAATCATTAAAAGCTTTAGCTTAACTTTTTCCTTATGAGTATCACTATTTTTCATTATAGGAATGAACTTAAGAGTAAAACTCCACACTAATCTAACTAAGTCTTTACAACTAGGTTACCCCTTTGAACCTAGATCTTAAAATTTTCAATCAACTAGATTAGGTTTCCTTTACAAATAATTATTAATCCATGGCTTTAGTCCAATTCATTATGATGACGTTTCAACTAACTTTCTATCTAACCATTTAGTTAGCAGATCTATTATGTTTTTCATTGACTTCACGTAGTCAATAGAGATAACCCCAATTATAAGTAAATGTCTAATGATATTATGCCTATAATGTATATCTCGTGACTAATTATTTTACATATTGATATGTATCTTGCCAATAGAAAATTGTCCATCACAATGAATACAAATTATATGAATAAGCTTTTCCCACTTAGAACAATTTTCATAGATTTATTTTTCACATTCTTATCCATTTATATTGGTTATACATTTAACTAGAAATCAAAATGATTTTGTATGTTTATAATATGAGGCTTAGGTGGGGATATATCAATGTTTATTTTAAGGTTCAAACCCACACCTCTTTTCTTTTCATCATGCAATTGAGTTTTTTTAATAACTTAATGTTTTTTTAGCTCAACTTTCCCAAATTTATTTTTAAGTTTATTCTTCTTTTAGGGGTTTATGGTATTGAGAGTTTATTTTAGCACTAAATTTCTCATTCTAAAGCCTAAATCATTTCTCTAACTAAATATTATTTATGATTTAGTCTCAAGATTTGATAAAATACATTCTAAAACACGTAGATTCTTATCTTATGACATTGCTCTCAATAAGTTTTATCCTTCTAAGTACATCAAACAATCAATCAATGCATTGTTCATAAGTAATGGATGATTTCAATTAAAAAAATTCAAGCATACCACATGGTTAGTATAATCATCTCAAAAATTACATGTTAGATCCCTTATCATAAACATGATAACCAATTCTATTATTGAGTTCATATACTTTCTTTCAAGCACACATGCATATGGTTCCAAGATATTTATAATTTCTACTTGTATCTTAACTAAAAATATTAAACAAATAACTTAAAAACAACTAACATAAAAATAAAAATAATAACTAAGGTAGATAACAGAGTTTTCTCCCTCACACTTAAATAGTACATTGTCTCCAATATGTAATATATTAAAGATAAGTAAGAGATATAGGAAAAAAAACTCCCTTGATATTGATGTTGGCTTTATCACTAAATATATCCTTGTGTTTGCCAAGTGTATCATCTATATTTATTCACCTATAAAACAATAAAAGCATAAATAATAAAAATACGTTGGGTTATCTTCTAACAAGCGTTACATAGGTCTTTGATTAAACCTTCTTAAGCTTTTCAACTTGGATGCAATATACTATAGTCTCAATGACCCTTTACACCTATACTACTTGCTCTCTTTAACCACTAAAAATCTTTAGTAGCTCTATGGCTACTCCCTTAGTGGGTATCACTATTCACAAGATATTCCATCACATAGAATTTCTCCTTGAAGGGTTTGGTCCCTCTATATATATTTTTTATCTCTATCATAGTATAATTACCTAACTTATAATTCCTTCATCCCTTTTTTCTTTTCCAACTTCCTTTTTTTTCACTTCTTCTATCTTATTTTTAATCTCATTCCCCATATCTTCTTTTCTCAAGCTTATTGCTTTCACGACTTCTTGACTTTTAACTTTAAAGGATGTCTCTGAAGGTTTGATTCCTTAAATTTTACTTCATTTTTTTGACTCTCTTAAACAACTCTCTCATCTCTACATCAATTAAGGTTCTTCTAGTATCCGAGAAAGGATGATATAAAATAATGAAAATGTCCTTGTCTTCTTCCATGTCTAAAATAAACAAATCAACAAGGAAGATAAACTTATCTATCTTTTCTAACACATCCTATATTACTCCTTTTGGTTTCTTAAAAGATCAGTTGGTCATTTACAATGTCACTGAGGGCTTCCTTAAGTTATAACTTTTAAAAATTGACAAGGACATTAAGTTGATACTAGCTCCCAAATCATATAGTGTTTTCCTAAAGTGATAATCCTCTATTATGTATGGAATGTGAAATGTATCGTGATTCTTCAATTTGAGTATTAATTTTTGATCAATTATAGTACAAACAAGTGTAGAAGGCACTTGATCCTTCAAATTTCCAAGGGCCACATGGGCACACCAAACACCACGTGAAGTGCAGTACTCTTTTAACCATTAGACATTACCTTCGATTGAACCATTACCAGGATCGACAAGCTGTTAAATAGAAATGATAACTCTTCCTAAGGCCCTCCTTGATGTCTCCAGACTCTCTAATGTTGTCATCAACGGTCACGTCTTGATTCAAAAATTCTAACCTGATTCCTTTTCCAAGCTTGTGCTAACAACATTATCAAATGGGCTTCCCCTATCTCTTAGGATCGACTAACTCTTGTGCAAGTGCCATTCACATGAAATATTTTTCCTCTTCATGCTTCAAAGTTTTCATTTGAATGTTTTCCTTGTCATCTAATTAGTGATGCTATTACAACCCTCTGTAATGGTAATGATATCACAATCTCTAACTTTCCTCTTATTTGATAGAATCTCCTTCATAAATTTCATGGATGATGAAATTTGTTCCAAAGCATTCATGAAGGAAATATTAATATGTTGCTTTTTAAATATGTCAAGGAATTTGGAGAATTGTTGGCTTAGCTTTTGTTTATTAAGTCTTCGTGAAAAATAAAAGGGTGGCAAGTACACTTTCTCCCCTTTAAGTGTTATCTTTTTTAGGTTTCAATATTATTTATTCTTGTTCTTTCTCTTCTATTTCAGTTTTCTTTTCTTCCTCACCTTTTACTAATAGCCCACTTTTTGTTATGATAGAACACAATGCTCCAACTCTCTTTCTCAGGATTCACTTTAATGTTACTAAGAAACATAACTTGAATTCTTCCTTGCAACATTTGTGCAAACCGTCCCATTTGCACCTCTAAGTTTCTTACTAGCACTACTATTGTCTTCATTTATTATCAAGTTCTACATCTTATAGGGCATATCATCCATCCTTTCATTTAGCTTATTCACATCTTGGCTAATAGTGATAATTGAGGTAGCCATTGATTCCATTACATTCTTCAATCTATCTAGTCTTTATTTTTTTTACAGTGGTTGTTTTTGTTGTGACTGATTGAAGCCTGATGGATTAAATGGTGGTCTATTATTGGATGCTCTACTTTGGTGGTTATTATCCCAAGAGAAATTAGGATGGTTCCTCTAACCTAGATTATATGTATTTGAATAAGAATTCACTTGCCGATTTTGATTGTTGATATAATTAACAACCTAAGAATTGCTTCCACATGTATTACTAGCATAAGGTTCACCATAGTGCACACAAATAATAGGAAGGGTTTTGTACCATATTCATCCCCACATGTTCCACATCAAACTTATTTGATTACCACAATAACATACATTTATTTATGTCCTAACAACAATCCATATTTACTATTCTAGAAACTCTTTTTGGATTTAATCTCTCTAATGGCCATCGACAATTATTGGAGGCCATTTCATGTAATAGTAGTAGTACAAATGATTCATTCTCATCTTTCCCCTTTAAATAATCTTCAATTATAGTATCAAGAATAGTTTTTATTTGCTCTAATAATCCTCTATAAAATTTTTGGATTTGTAACCATGGAGGAATACCATCATATGGGCATTTTCTCAATAGCTCTTTGAAGCATTCCTATGCCTCATAAAAAGATTTCCCATCAAATTATTGAAAAAGAAGTGATAGCATAACATTCCTAAACTTGGTTGTCTTTGAAGGTGTGAAATATTTAGCCAAGAATTTCTAGGCCAAGTCATCTTAAGTAGTGATGAATCATGTATGTAAGGAATATAACAGTGCCTTTGTTTCATCTCTAAGTAAGAAGGGAACAACTAAAGATGGATGGTATCTTTGGAAAATCTATTCATCATGAAGATATCACATAGCTCAAAGAATGTGGCAAGTAGGAGTTAGGATTCTCATTATCTAGCTTTCTAAATTGATTGGATTGTATCATTTGGATCAAAATAGGTTTTAACTCAAATAAAGGGTCTAGTGATAAATAATTGAACTGCATCTACCTGTGGTAATGTAAAATCCCGACGAGGTTTAAGAACGATGATGTCCCTTTGATTTTATAAATTTTCCATATCTTCAAATTGAAGTTAATGTAGTTTTTTCCTTCTTAACCTATGAAGAGTTCATGGAATCAAAAGTTTCAAGATTTGTACCTGTCTCTCTCTGCATACAAAACTAAAACAAAAAATTAAAATTACATAAATTAGTATTGTTATACGAATATTGATATTAATTATAAAAATGTTTGACTCCCCGATAGTGGTGCCAAAAATTTGGTAGAGATTTTGCAAATATATGGGTCATCCGAGTATAAAGGACATTAAGCACGAATATCGTCCTACAGAGAGTGATTTGTTTTTATAACTAAGTAACAATATGTAATATTTGTAATATTATTTAAATGATTAATAAGGAAAAAATATCTAAACTAATGATTAAATCTAGAATTAATTTAAAGACACAAATAATAATGAAGTAAACAATATTTAGAGACTTGAGATTTATGAATCACCTAACCAATCCACACACAATATAAAATATTATTGATTTATTTCTATATCTAATTGATTGGATACATACTCTTATATTCCTAGAAATCTTTGTCAAGTATCCTTTTGAATTATGTGCAAACAATCACATTGTTATGTTATTTCATTCACACATCAACTATGATCACATGTATCAAGCCACACATTCATCAATCATACTATCGATAATTTCAATTCATGCGATAATAATTCTATGATTAATTCTAAAATCTACTTCATCAAATTAGGACATAAATCTTAAATCATATAATTATTGGCCAAAAAATCTAAGCATTAAGATCAAAATTATTAAATCAATTATTAATAGAGGAAAACTTCCAACTAAATAAAATCAATCACATAATTTTGTAGCTAGGTTCATTACAAATATATTCCAAATAAGAACCTAACTACCCGTAGTTCTAAAAATCATAATTAAAAATATATCCCAAATATGAAGTTCCAACTTTGATGAAGAATCTAACCCCTCATTTAATCTTCTTACTAGTATGTAATTGCCTTCTCAATTTGTTTTACTTGATCACTCTTTATAACAATGAAATTTATATGTTCTCTCTTATTAATTATAAATCATGTGTTATTTATGACCTCTTTGTAGTATTTTAAATAGGTTGAAATTTACCCTATGTAGATTATAATTCAAATTAGCTTTGATCCAAGAATTGAGAATGTAAGTTAGAATTAAAATCAAGACTCATTCATCAAAATCTACTTTGCTCAATCGATCTGATAAAGAAATTGTTACAATCCAAGAGTGCTCGATCGTAACACAATCAAAGCTCGATCAATCTGACCATACTCGATCAATTGATATGCTTATCGATCGATCTAACTCTATTTTTCCAGTTTCGAGAAATAGCTCACTTGTTTCTCGATTGATCAAGTAATGTGTCTCGATTTATCGACCCTAGTGATATTGAATTTTTCCTAATTTGTCTATTTTTTATATGTTAACATGTTTTCATCTACATTGTGATGTTTGAACATAAGATATATATTTTAAATAATATTCATTTTAAAATAAGATAAATAGTTAGCTCGAAGTGGTCATATAACTCTCTTTTTATAGAATCATCATTTTCCATGCCATAATTTGGAAGACAGAACAAATAAATAGAAGAATTAATAACTTAATTAATCTTTCGCTTAAAAGTCCTTATAATGAGTTTAGTTAGCCCTTCAATTACACATTCATTTATTACAAACATTACATTCTTGGTCAGTATAACCTTACTAGACTCAACATACATAAAAAATCAATGCTTCTCAAGTAATGAACATTTCAAGATTCTTTCGGATCTCGAGCATTAACTTTTTTTCAAATATCGTCTTTTGAATCACTTTGCTTGACTTTCAATCACATAGGTAGTAAAGTTTATCATGTACAATTTCTCCCGATTCTTAATTGGTCTAAAGAAAGTGAATGACTTATTATTTGAATTTACACCCCTAGTTGCACCAATATCGATTCACCAATCTTTGGAATTAGACTCGACCAAAATCACTTTAGAAATAATTGCCAATAAATTCTTATTGGAACCAACACGATGATGTCAATTATCACGTTCGTTATCATCTCAAAAACTAATTAATGATTTTAGATGTAATGATATTTGAAAGAAATTAAAATTAAATTTTAAAATATGAAAATAATTTTGAGAATTTAATTTAATATAATTAATGTAAAATTGATTAATTCAACTTGAAAATAATTTTTTCAAAAAATTTAATTTTTTTGGGAACTCAATTTCTACTTGTATTTCAATATATATGAAACCCAATAATCCACGTACTTTGTATTTCTTATCTAATTCTGCTAAACAAATTCCAAAAAAATGAAAGTTAATTAGTATGTCTATAATCCTATTTTATATAGATCAGAATCTTGATAAACCAACATGCATGATGGCTTCTATGTGCTCAAAAGACTTCAACATAAAACCAATTAGTTTGATCATAAAATAACAAGTATTGAAAATATAAGAATTAATGTTAGAATTGAATGTAGGTTTAGAATTGAGAACGGTGAAAAAATATCTTACAAAATTATTTGGATCTATGAGAAAACAACACACATCAATATATCTGTTCCAAAGAACTTTAACTGTATCAGAATTCTATCAGAGAAAAACCCAACTCTACGATCTTTTATGAGAATAAATGAAAAAAAAGGCTCTGTCCGTACTCTACAAAGAAAGAGTGGATACCATTTGTTTTTTTTTTCTTTTTATGCTGCATGGTTTTATATAGTGTCAATTCTCTCTATCGGATTAAAGGAAAGAAACGTAATGTGAAACGTTTGATGATCAATTTTAATTAATCATAAATTTAACCTCTAAAACCCAAAATTTTTTTTCTTTTCTTTTTTTCATTTAAGAAAATATCTTTGAAATTCAATTTATTGGATTCTTTATCTTAGTAATAATATGATTTTATTTTTGTTATTATTTTTAATGGTATCATATTTAAAAAAAATGTATTAATTTAATGTAATTTGTTATTTAATTTAAATTTTTTCATATATATATTAATATACGTACAATATTCATAATATATTTTTAGATAATAAATTAATTAAATAATATTCGGATGATATTTTAAGATAATTAATTAATTAATTATCAAAAAATATACTTTAAATATTACATGTATATTCTTACATGTATAAAAAATTCTCTAATTAAATAAAAAATTGAACTAAATAATATATATTTTTAAATGAGATATTATTAAGATATTATCCCAAAAATTGAGGTAAAAATATATATAAAATATAAAATTATAATACTAATAAGATAATAAATTTTAATTTTTTTACTCCTTTAAATATCATTTTCAACTTGTACTAATATAAATACAAATCATCACACATTAATAACAGATATC